>CAXITT010000020.1:2214963-2239010 GCA_964033795.1 Lymnaea stagnalis | reverse complement strand
ATCTCTTACAACTCAAGATGCCAAAGTATTCGTACCATGCTTATCTCTTACAACTCAAGATGCCAAAGTATTCGTTCCATGCTTATCTCTTACAACTCAAGATGCCAAAGCATTCGTACCATGCTTATCTCTTACAACTCAAGATGCCAAAGTATTCGTACCATGCTTATCTCTTACAACTCAAGATGCCAAAGTATTCGTTCCATGCTTATCTCTTACAACTCAAGATACCAAAGTATTCGTTCCATGCTTATCTCTTACAACTCAAGATGCCAAAGTAATCTTACCATGCTTATCTCTTACAACTCAAGATGCTAAAGTATTCGTTCCATGCTTATCTCTTACAACTCAAGATGCCAAAGTATTCGTACCATGCTTATCTCTTACAACTCAAGATGCCAAAGTATTCGTTCCATGCTTATCTCTTACAACTCAAGATGCCAAAGTATTCGTTCCATGCTTATCTCTTACAACTCAAGATGCCAAAGAATTCGTTCCATGCTTATCTCTTACAACTCAAGATGCCAAAGTATTCGTTCCATGCTTATCTCTTACAACTCAAGATGTCAAAGTATTCGTACCATGCTTATCTCTTACAACTCAAGATGCCAAAGTATTCGTACCATGCTTATCTCTTACAACTCAAGATGCCAAAGTATTCGTACCATGCTTATCTCTTACAACTCAAGATGCCAAAGTATTCGTTCCATGCTTATCTCTTACAACTCAAGATGCCAAAGTATTCGTACCATGCTTATCTCTTACAACTCAAGATGCCAAAGTATTCGTTCCATGCTTATCTCTTACAACTCAAGATGCCAAAGTATTTGTTCGTTGCTTATCTCTTACAACACAAGATGCCAACGATCTCTTACAACTCAAGATGCCAAAGTATTTGTTCGTTGCTTATCTCTTACAACTCAAGATGCCAAAGTGTTTGTTCGTTGCTTATCTCTTACAACTCAAGATGCCAAAGTATTTGTTCGTTGCTTATCTCTTACAACTCAAGATGCCAAAGTATTTGTTCGTTGCTTATCTCTTACAACTCAAGATGCCAAAGTATTCGTACCATGCTTATTTCTTACAACTCAAGATGCCAAAGTATTCGTTCCATGCTTATCTCTTACAACTCAAGATGCCAAAGTATTCGTACCATGCTTATCTCTTACAACTCAAGATGCCAAAGTATTCGTACCATGCTTATCTCTTACAACTCAAGATGCCAAAGTATTCGTACCATGCCTATCTCTTACAACTCAAGATGCCAAAGTATTCGTACCATGCTTATCTCTTACAACTCAAGATGCCAAAGTATTCGTACCATGCTTATCTCTTACAACTCAAGATGCCAAAGTATTCGTACCATGCTTATCTCTTACAACTCAAGATGCCAAAGTATTCGTACCATGCTTATCTCTTACAACTCAAGATGCCAAAGTATTCGTACCATGCTTATCTCTTACAACTCAAGATGCCAAAGTATTCGTACCATGCTTATCTCTTACAACTCAAGATGCCAAAGTATTCGTACCATGCTTATCTCTTACAACTCAAGATGCCAAAGTATTCGTACCATGCTTATCTCTTACAACTCAAGATGCCAAAGTATTCGTACCATGCTTATCTCTTACAACTCAAGATGCCAAAGTATTCGTACCATGCTTATCTCTTACAACTCAAGATGCCAAAGTATTCGTACCATGCTTATCTCTTACAACTCAAGATGCCAAAGTATTCGTACCATGCTTATCTCTTACAACTCAAGATGCCAAAGTATTCGTACCATGCTTATCTCTTACAACTCAAGATGCCAAAGTATTCGTACCATGCTTATCTCTTACAACTCAAGATGCCAAAGTATTCGTACCATGCTTATCTCTTACAACTCAAGATGCCAAAGTATTCGTACCATGCTTATCTCTTACAACTCAAGATGCCAAAGTATTCGTACCATGCTTATCTCTTACAACTCAAGATGCCAAAGTATTCGTACCATGCTTATCTCTTACAACTCAAGATGCCAAAGTATTCGTACCATGCTTATCTCTTACAACTCAAGATGCCAAAGTATTCGTACCATGCTTATCTCTTACAACTCAAGATGCCAAAGTATTCGTACCATGCTTATCTCTTACAACTCAAGATGCCAAAGTATTCGTACCATGCTTATCTCTTACAACTCAAGATGCCAAAGTATTCGTACCATGCTTATCTCTTACAACTCAAGATGCCAAAGTATTCGTACCATGCTTATCTCTTACAACTCAAGATGCCAAAGTATTCGTACCATGCTTATCTCTTACAACTCAAGATGCCAAAGTATTCGTACCATGCTTATCTCTTACAACTCAAGATGCCAAAGTATTCGTACCATGCTTATCTCTTACAACTCAAGATGCCAAAGTATTCGTACCATGCTTATCTCTTACAACTCAAGATGCCAAAGTATTCGTACCATGCTTATCTCTTACAACTCAAGATGCCAAAGTATTCGTACCATGCTTATCTCTTACAACGCAAGATGCCAAAGTATTCGTACCATGCTTATCTCTTACAACTCAAGATGCCAAAGTATTCGTACCATGCTTATCTCTTACACCTCAAGATGCCAAAGTATTCGTACCATGCTTATCTCTTACAACTCAAGATGCCAAAGTATTCGTTCCATGCTTATCTCTTACAACTCAAGATGCCAAAGCATTCGTACCATGCTTATTTCTTACAACTCAAGATGCCAAAGTATTCGTACCATGCTTATCTCTTACAACTCAAGATGCCAAAGTATTCGTTCCATGCTTATCTCTTACAATTCAAGATGCCAAAGTATTCGTACCATGTCTATCTCTTACAACTCAAGATGCCAAAGTATTCGTTCCATGCTTATCTCTTACAACTCAAGATGCCAAAGTATTCGTACCATGCTTATCTCTTACAACTCAAGATGCCAAAGTATTCGTTCCATGCTTTCTTCGTGATAGACTTGTCCATGGGCGCCCGCAGAAAACTTTCTAGGGGAGGGGGGGCAAAAAAAATCGATTAACTTTCCAGGGGGGGGGGGGCAAATTTTTTTTAGTAATGTTTTAATATAGTTTTAATTTACTGTAGCGTATTTGTATGGTGAACGAACGGACAAGACGTCAGCTTAGTTACTTTCTCTTTATTTTCTCTTTACTTTAATACATTTTTTGTCTATTTTTGTCTAAATTTTTTTTATCCAAACAAGTGCCCCTCATTGTCCCTACCTGCGGGCGCCCATGGACTTGTCTTTGTTCAGCGTTGAGGTTTAAAAAAAAAAAATAATTTTAAAGCATTGATTCAGAAAGCTTAACTAAGTCGTTAGAGAGAGAACACCAAGTTCATATCATGAGATGGTGAAAGAAGGCCAAAGTTGTTGGTTTGACAGTACGCGCCCAAGGTAACAGTACTGAAAATGCTGCATTATGAACGCATACATCCGTTTGTGAACGGTGCGTTGCTCTAGTCTTACTGCGTTGCAAGAAGTAAAAATGATGATCTGATGGGCAGTACTTGTTAGCAATAAATAATAATAATAACAATAATAATAATTAGTGGTCTTTTCTAGCGTGGTACCCCAGCCTAGCGCTGGGCTCGCCGCACTGTACATACAAATATTAGCAAAAGAGACATAATCATGAAATTAAAATAAAATATTTTTTATGAAATAAAGAACAACATGTAATGGATACTCAACTGAGTCAAACAATATTCGTAGATGACTATGATTTTTGCTCATCTAATAAGTCATGAAGTGATCGGAAGCGGGATTTTGTTTGGAAAAATATTGTCAGAACAAATCCGAGAGCTATTTTAATGAGACTGCACTTTATTTTTCTCTAGCTCAGCATGCATAGATTTGACTACATTTAAAACAATGTTATTCATATTATTTTTAGAAAGAGATACTATTTATAGCCCACCCTATTTTAAAAGTTGCTCACATTTTTATTAAGAAATAGTCTGGTGAACCCTGAGTTGAGGGAAAGAAATAGTTCCTTCAAGACGTAGCCTATGTCTGGACATTTTAGTGGGTCGGACAAATACAACATTCATAGTTGCATGACTAAGCTTTCGATCTATACCAAATATGTCTGGGTAGGGTTGTAATTATATTGCATGAATTAGGCCCCCCCCCTCCTTTTCCGCTCATCAAAAACTTTTTCTTATCTCACTACTTTAAAATAAATCTTTAAAAAAAAATTAAATTACTTTTTAATTGAAATGTTACCGGCCAAAGTATTCGTTCCATGCTTATCTCTTACAACTCAAGATGCCAAAGTATTTGTTCGTTGCTTATCTCTTACAACTCAAGATGCCAACGAACTCTTACAACTCAAGATGCCAAAGTATTCGTACCATGCTTATCTCTTACAACTCAAGATGCCAAAGTATTCGTTCCATGCTTATCTCTTACAACTCAAGATGCCAAAGTATTCGTTCCATGCTTATCTCTTACAACTCAAGATGCCAAAGTATTCGTACCATGCTTATCTCTTACAACTCAAGATGCCAAAGTATTCGTACCATGCTTATCTCTTACAACTCAAGATGCCAAAGTATTCGTACCATGCCTATCTCTTACAACTCAAGATGCCAAAGTATTCGTACCATGCTTATCTCTTACAACTCAAGATGCCAAAGTATTCGTACCATGCCTATCTCTTACAACTCAAGATGCCAAAGTATTCGTACCATGCCTATCTCTTACAACTCAAGATGCCAAAGTATTCGTACCATGCTTATCTCTTACAACTCAAGATGCCAAAGTATTCGTACCACGCCTATCTCTTACAACTCAAGATGCTAAAGTATTCGTTCCATGCTTATCTCTTACAACTCAAGATGCCAAAGTATTCGTACCATGCTTATCTCTTACAACTCAAGATGCCAAAGTATTCGTACCATGCCTATCTCTTACAACTCAATATGCCAAAGTATTCGTACCATGCCTATCTCTTACAACTCAAGATGCTAAAGTATTCGTTCCATGCTTATCTATTAAAACTTAAGATGATCGCATTTTTTAAATAAATATCATACACCATTTTGAGTCTTTCTCTCATCGATGTTCGATGTACGAAGAACAGAGACGTGGACGAATGTCAAAATATCTCATTCTTTCGGCTTCAGTTTCGGCCGAAAGTCTCGTTAAGCTTTTTGATTTGGCTTCGGTTTCGGTCAAAAGTCATTTTTAAATTTTGGTCTCGTTTCGGTTTCGGCCGAAATCAGAAAATCACTTTCGGTCGGTCACTACATAAAATCTTTGGACAGCCTGGATATTTGGTTGTACTATCTCACAAATTTTAGGACTCTTATTTAAAATGTAATGAAATAAAAATTAAGATTTAAATAAAATAGGCCAACATTTAACAACATTGTTGTAATCATTTATTTTGCTTTGGGGTAGGGGGCACTTGAGGGGGGGGGTGGGGGTCAATATTACACCTGAGCCGTCACGTGACTTTTTGATTTCCACCAACACCTACAGCTACACTTTTTGGCTTTTGTTATTGAGCTATTATTATTATTATTATTATTATTCAAGAAGTCTTGTGTAGCGCAGTAGGCTACCCCAACATAGGGCTAGGCTCACCACAATTCACATCAAACAGTCACGGGAAATTATACATTTAAAAACAACTTAAAAAAAAAAAGTACCAAGTACTTTCTCCTTTCTCCCATTGTCTAGTCATGGATGGCTCCCAGCAGCATCGAACGTTGTTCATCTGTCATAGCTTTCTCCCCTTGTCTAGTCATGGACGGCTCCCAGCAGCATCGAACGTTGTTCATCTGTCATAGCTTTCTCCCCTTGTCTAGCCATGGACGGCTCCCAGCAGCATCGAACGTTGTTCATCTGTCATAGCTTTCTCCCCTTGTCTAGCCATGGACGGCTCCCAGCAGCATCGAACGTTGTTCATCTGTCATAGCTTTCTCCCCTTGTCTAGTCATGGACGGCTCCCAGCAGCATCGAACGTTGTTCATCTGTCATAGCTTTCTCCCCTTGTCTAGTCATGGACGGCTCCCAGCAGCATCGAACGTTGTTCATCTGTCATAGCTTTCTCCCCTTGTCTAGTCATGGACGGCTCCCAGCAGCATTGAACGTTGTTCATCCGTCATAGCTTTCTCCCCTTGTCTAGTCATGGACGGCTCCCAGCAGCATTGAACGTTGTTCATCCGTCATAGGGATTTTCGATTAGTTCTTGTTTTTGATTTACCCCATCACAACTTTTACTTTAGGCCCCTTAAATATCCGAGGCCTCCTGCAGCTACAGAGATTGCAAGGCCTCGACGGGAATTCAGAAAATATGCCTTCTTACATCTTGAGGCCCCTTAGATGTTGGAGGCCCTAGGCCCAGGCTTAAACATAACTTAGCCCATAGGGAAATCTGTTTCTATAAGTAGGTAACTGAAACTGATTCTTAGAATAAAATCCGATATGACTGTATCTTTGCGGGCAGGGGTTGCTGCGATAGTAGGCCTTGTAATTAACAAGTTTGCAGATCGCATATAAATCTTCCTGTCTGGTCACTGCGAATACAATGACAGTACTTGTTTTGATTTGACCTGGATTGTGCGGCGACAGTGGTCTGAAGTGTTTTCCTGGGATTGTAAACAAACTTTTAAATGTTCCATGCCATATTAGCACTGCGTACGATAATAATAAATATCATCATTTTAAACGATATAGGCTGTCCAGAAGCTGTTCAGATAATTGGCGTTCGGAAAATCGAGGTTCTACTGTTTTGAGGACGGCATTTTCGAGCAGTTGCAGATCATTTTTCGTGGGGAAACGGGGGAGGGGTTGGAAACATTAGTTTCGCAACTGACAATGAGTCAGAAGATTGCGAGCGGAACATTAGGCAAAAGCTTCATATTGAACAGGCCTCAAATTATCACGGGAACAAATTCATAAAATTTATAAATAAACGTTTTTTATTATTGTTATCGACATTTTTTTTTACATAAACAAATTAATCATCTTACTTTTAATATGAATATTCAAATTAAAACAGCAAAACTTTTTGTTTAAATAGAGTAAAATAAATAAACTGTGTGAATAGAAAGTTCAAAGGTTACGATCTCATTTTGTAAACATCGCTGTTGTCCTAAATCCAAGACCCATATTTTGAGCCATATTCATGTGACAAGGCAATACAAAGGCAGCAATTTGATGTGTTGAAGACAGCTGTGTTTTCCAAAATAATAAAGCTAATTTATCCTTCGGTATGTAATTCATTCCGAAAAAAATAGTAAAGCTGATCTGATACGATGGCCGATGTCCCGATGTGTGTGGACACTGATTTTTAGAAAAATAGTTAATTATTAATTATTTATTAGTCTTCTTAATTATAAGTATAATTAGTATTAGGAATTATTATTTATTAGTAGTCATATGACAATGAGTAATAAATGGTATATGGATAAGTATGTATGGACATGAACGATGAATTTTTATTGTGGCAGAGTGGTTTCAATAATTGAGTCATTTAAAATAAATACTCGTACTCATACTCATAGTCATAGTCATTGAACTATAACTGGGGACAAAAGAGTAAAGACAAAGACTAAAGTGAACAATAAAATAAGCTAAATCCCTTTGGCTTAGTCTAGCACACCTTACACTGGCTTAGTAAACTTAGACCTAGTATTAATTATAATTCGTAATTATAATTGCCTCCTACTACTTACTAATACTACACTCTAATTCTAATGTCTAATGAAATTACCCAGGCTCTAAAATCTATCTTTTAAAGGTCTACCTAAGAAAATTTTTTTTTTTCTGTTTTACTTTAACTCTATGTATAGTTTTCTATCCAAAGCCAAATCAGGTGGTGCAAGTGTATGCATAAGGTTTTCATTTCTTGGCCATGGGCCAGGGTTGTGTGCTGAAACTAATAATTATTACCTTAAAGTTGGTACCTTTTTACATTTCCAACGATTGCATTATAAATTTTATACTGTAAATTTATTGAATTATGTTATAGGCCTACGTAAAATTCTGTTTGATGTAATTTCTATTTATCCTGACCCTATTAAAAAGCTTTTTCAAATCTGTGGAAAGCAGTCTGGAGCCTGTTCTCGATAACAGTGTTTGCCAAATTTGTAAGCTTAGCCGACTGATTGACAAGTTTTGAAATTGCACCAGGAACCTGTGTTGGTTCACAGATACCACTTTTGGAGACACTGTTCTATAGTATACTATAGTATAGTATTGCCACTGGTAAACTATACACTGGTAACTGACCAAGGGACTGTCTTGTCAGTGATTAGGCTACCAGATACCCTAGTTTAACCGGGATTGTCCTGATTTAGCAGCCTCGTCCTGGTTAGTTTCAGTCGTTCTATCAGAAATTTCTTTTAAATAAATTCCATATTTATTGTCAGTTAAAATTTAATATGCAGAGACAAACAAGATCTAAGCTAATTTTAGGAAATGCGCATTAATTATTTTGTTTAAGTACATGTGTATTATATTGATAGATGCCTCTATGAATATGAGGCATGCATCAAATGTTCCACCTGTAGCATGACCCACCTAAGAAGATATGCGAGCATTTTTGTCAGTAATCATCTCATGACTACAATCAATTTCCCATTATAATTGAAACCGGTTATGTCGACGGCCTCAGGGCTTGTAAAAAAGCGCCGAGATAACCGAAAACCAATATGGCGGCAATATATTAACATGTGCTTGAAATTTCTTTATGTACACGATGTGTGTTTAGTGTACATGCACGTCTTTTACAAGTTTTTTTTACACAACAGCGTTGATGAAGGGATTGGCATGCTATAAAAATGTACATACATATTTGCTAACAACACAAGGCATATATGGGGTGCCACTTTTCCAGATTATTCCAGAATTCCGGATTCGTGAGGCTAAATATTTTTCAGCTCCAGATTCGCTACTTTTTATTTTCTCTCGCTCCGGATTCGCCATTTCAGTTTATTCACATACGGATTCTGGGTTTAAAAAAAAAAAAAAAACCTGTAAGAATCCGTGAAAGCCTATTAACTATTAAGCGACAAGCAGGTTGGCTATAAATAGAACAGGTACTGCGACCCCTCTCTTTTGTATGCAAGGCTCACTCCTCGCATCTTGCTGTGTCAAGTTAATTGCCCACACAACGATATTGTCATTTCATTTCAATTACTACAGTTTGAAGTAGGTACGTTTCTGTTGTTTATTTTTCAAAAGCCAGCAATTGGTCATGGGGATCGAGATAACTGAGTTTAAGTGGCCTTTTGTGCATGAGATATCAGGGTTTGGCGACAAAAAAGAATCGACATAACCGTGGAGAAAATGCCAAGACAATGAGAGAGTTTGGCTATTCTACTTCAAAAACATCATCATAACAGGGTTGGTGAGTTATCCGAGGTCGAGATAAGCGGGTTCGAATGTACTAAGCTTTTCTGAGATTTTGGACTTGTGAGGAACAAATATTTTTTCTATCATCAAATATCAAATATAGATGATGTGACTTTTCAAATCTTGCTTGTTACCTCGAGGTGTATCTTGACTATACGCCACTCGAGGTGAACTGCCGCAATGGCACCACCCACACATGCATCTATTATAATGTTGTTAGTAACATAAACAAAAGTGCCGCCTGTAGTGCTTGCCCCTATACTTTTATTTTGTACAATAACAAAAGCCGAACTATTCCAACAAAAGCCTAATATTCTAACGAAAGCCTAACTAATCTGTATAGTGTCAGAAATGGATTGTGTCCCTTAGCTTTATCACAGACCAACCATCAAATGATAAGTAGGCCTATATTTTAACAGAATGTAACATAATTTATTTTTATGGTAGTTTTATATTCAGCTATAAATACAAATTCAAAGTTCACTGAGTCATCATTGCATGACTTCAATTAATAGACTTAAAATCAACTGCACGTTTTATTAAAAAGATAATTAAAAAATGCTTTGCCTAAGGTTCTTCAGTTTCTTCATTAATTTGTTCCTGTTTATCAAATCTAATCAAAGGGAGACCAAGCAGTTGCTCAACAATGTCACACCTTGGGTTGTTGCCCATTTCTCTAGTGCTGCTTGCCATGATAACTGTTGGAGTCTCTTACATCATAGCAGTGGTGAGAAATGATGTCAGTGCTGCCTTCCCTTACATAAGGTACTGAAGTCAACTCATGTAGGGAAAACACTAGATTCTTTCTTTCCTTATGCTATTTTGGTTCATGCGCAATGAGGGTATGTTATTTTATAATTGGTTTAATCCACTTAATTGTGTCAGTTATTATTGTTGAAATCCTACTTTTTAATTTCCACCATTTTGTGTACCCTCTCTAAACCCAGAGATGTGCAAGATTTATTCAGATGTGGACAGGGAGTTGACAGTGGTCTGTAATTAGTGTAATATTTTACAATGGTTTGATAAGATAAGATAAGATTCTTTTATAGATCCAAATAAATGGAAATGTTTTTTGATTGCATTATACATTTTCAGCACAAAAATAAAACAATTTGAACACAAGGCATTTATAATAAATTATTTCAAACAGCCATTCAGTGAGTTCTCTTAGCAAAATCGGGGACTTATTAGTTCCCATTCAGATGTGTGATTTCAGAGGAAGCACGCCGGTAAATTCGTACAGATTGGGGAATAAAAGAATTTTTATATCGGTCAGTCCTCGCCCTGATGGAAAGAATTCGTCCCGAACGGCCCGATCCTAAGTATCTAGGATGAAGAGGGTGGGATGTATCATCCAAAATGTGTTTAGTTTTGCAAAAACATCTTTCTTCAAAAAGTTCTTCAAGTGAAGGATGTTTAGTTTGTGTTATGTTTCTAGCTTTCTTGATTAGTCGGTTTATGCGGTGTTTAATATCAGACGTTGAATTCCCGCACCAGCAGGTAATACTGAAATTAAGCAGGCTTCCAATAGTTGTACTGTAGAATAAGTTAAGGACTTGCTTGTTTACGCCAAAATTGTACACTTTTTTTTTAGGTAGAACAGTCTTTGGTTGAATTTCTTATACAGGATGCATACATTTGGCAGAAAGGGTGCACAGTGACTAAAAGACGATCCTTTCTATTATAATGACACGGAAATAGTAAAATTTCTGGGAGCTGATTATTCTCGTCCCAATATCATAGTTTCTAAATTCTAAATCTGATAATCTATTGTATGTTTTAGTTTGTATGTTTTTAGTTTTTAATGTACATGAATTAAATTCATTCCACAGTTATTTCCAACTTTTATTTATAATATCGTTAATACCTAATTATTTTTTTTAATTTAAATAATTTTAGTGATACAGGTTCCCAGAGACCAGAAAGCTGTATATTTGGGCAGTTTCTAAATATTGCTGCATTTTTAGGTAAGAAAATCTATGAAAATTTATTTCTGTCCATATCTTTGCTCTGAGAGGTTTTAATTCATTATTGAGTAATAATAAAAAAAAAGAAGAATGAAACAAAAATCATAAAGGAGGTGACGGTAGTAGTAGGTGCACTAAATTAAACATTCAATAAAAATGAAAGGGTAAAGTAAAACTAAAATTTCCACTCATAAAATAACATGCATGGATCATCATGGTTACAATATGCTACACTCTGTGCTGGGCTGTACCTCATGTATGGGTCGTCATGGTTACAACATGCTACACTCTGTGCTGGGATGTACCTGAATAACCTAACACCAGAGATATCTCGAAAAACCTAAGTAATGCCAGCTCATCTGAACTTAACGGCACTCTCGTCTACAGCATTCTGCACGATGTACGTACGCTACAAAGCTGTGGAGGCTATAGCTCATAACACCGTAGATGATCCTAAACTTTGTAAGTTGAATAAAGGAGCAACATTTTTGGGAATGATAGCAGCATTAGGAGTTTCTGTTGTGGCCAATTTTCAGGCAAGTTGAGAACTGTTGTTATTAAAAATCTGTCTTTATTGTTCATCCTGCTTTTAAATTAACCATTATATCAACGTATCGAAATGTCAACATATCAGCGTATCATCATGTCAGCATAATGAAATGTCATTACATCAGCGTATCATCATATCAGCATTTATATGTTACTATAAAAGCAGCTGGATATTACTTTTGTCGTCCTCCAATAAAAAAAGTCAAATGTCAGTTCAGGGTTGTCAGCTTGACTGCTTCAAATTGACATCACTATCAAGCAGACCTAGATACTCTTATGATTTCAGCGTTTAATGTACACTTTTGAGATGCTTTTTACCGTTGTATACCAAGACCTGTCAGAACTACAAAATTTAAGAAATGAATTTGAACAAATATGTTCTGGTAGTTTTTATAATTAAGAAAACCCCCAGCCTTATTTGGTTGTTGTTCTAGCTCATTTCTACGTCCGGCGGAGAATGGAGCAAATAAATGACCATTGGTTGGGGACCATCCATCAAATAAATGACCATTGGTTGGGGACCATCCATCAAATAAATGACCATTGGTTGGGGACCATCCATCAAATAAATGACCATTGGTTGGGGACCATCCATCAAATAAATGACCATTGGTTGGGGACCATCCATCAAATAAATGGCCATTGGTTGGGGACCATCCATAATTATATTGCATACACACTGAGTGGGGAGAATGGAGGTGGTGCTGACTAAGGAGCGTATGGCGTATGGTTGTGCATGGGATGGGGCAATATCTATTTTCAGAAGTTACTAAGCACCTGCACAATTTTAATACCCCAGTTTTGTTCCCACCCTCCTCTTCCCTTCCCGTAATACAGCTTTCTGTGGCTATGAGACTTTAATGTGTTTACAAAAGATAAAATCAGGTTTCTAGGCTTAAGGCAGGGTTGGCAAACCACAGGCTGCCACGTTAAATATTATTTCCATTCTTGAAAAGGACGCACATTAGCATTATCTATACATCTTTGTTTGTGACAGTACCCACCGTTTTGGTGTACCTGCCCGCTTTTTTGGACTTATTAAAATAAAAAAATTATAGAAATAAGTATGCTCAAATCTTAAATAAAAATTATAATTTTTAAAAAATTATTTAGTAACTAATCAAATTACTGGATTTATATAAACATATCTAGGTAGTGGGAACCTAATTAACACGAGCCATACCATTAAGTGTACAACTATATGCAGGTATACCGTACGCAAAGGTGCATCCCTGCATTCATAAATAAAAACTTACGAATGTAATTTTTTTAGACATGCAATGGCAGCAGTTATTGTATGCATTTTTATTTATATTTCTTTCTTTACAATTGCAAAAATGTATTTACGATTTTGCGAGATCCAAGGTGACCAGGTCTGTAAAAATTCTGTTGTGTTTCAGGAAGGAACTAATGTTGAGATAGTGCATGTTGTGGGTGCAGGAATGACGTTCATCTCCGGAGTTCTGTACTGTTTTGTTCAAGCCGGGCTGTCCTATCACATGTGTCCTGACTACAACGGTCTGTACATCTGTCGAGTTCGCCTGGCCCTCAGCATATCATCACTCACTGCTCTTATTGTCAGTATCCTTTCATACGTCTTCATTACTTTATGGAAGAATGTCATCACTGTATGGAAGTATGTCATCACTGTATGGAAGTATCCTTTCATACGTCTTCATTACTTTATGGAAGAATGTCATCACTGTATGGAAGTATGTCATCACTGTATGGAAGTATCCTTTCATATGTCTTCATCGCTGTATGGAAGCAAAATTATGTCAAATGGGAGGCGCAGACTTCTGGAGACATTAAAATAGTTTTCTGAATTCTCATTGCAAAAACAAATAATGTTTATTGCCAAATTTTTTGCTGCTTAATTGTAAGAGTAATTGACGTTAATTTAATTGACAAAATATTTGTTTAACATATTTTACTTTAAAAGTTGAAGGTCATAATTATTCAGTTTGTGCTTAATTGTACTAATAGTTTCTTTGCTTTAATACTTCATTTTATAATTTCTAAAAATAGACATCATGGTTCCATTGACAAAAAGTGAATGCACACAGCTTCAAATTTGTAAATCAAACTTATTGATGAGGGTCCAGTGGCTCAAAGCTGCCTCACAACTGGTCATACTCTGACATAGCTTGATAGAATGGACACATCAGTCCAAAAATGTGATAGAATGGACACATCAGTCCAACAATGTGATAGAATGGATACATCAGTCCAGCAATGTGATAGAATAGACACATCATTCCAGCAATGTGATAGAATGGACACATTATTCCAGCAATGTGATAGAATGGACACATCAGTCCAGCAGTGTGATAGAATGGACACATTCGCCATACTCATGGGGTGTATGTAAAACCTTGAAAAAAAACTAAACCACTGTAGAAAAGGTCAACTAGGCATTTGACTAACAATCGAAGGTCTCTGCTGTCTTGACACTCGCAGCTTCTCTGCTGTCTTGACACTTGCAGTGTCTCTGCTGTCTTGACACTCGCAGCTTCTCTGCTGTCTTGACACTTGCAGCTTCTCTGCTGTCTTGACACTTGCAGCTTCTCTGCTGTCTTTACACTCGCAGCTTCTCTGCTGTCTTGACACTCGCAGCTTCTCTGCTGTCTTGACACTTGCAATGTCTCTGCTGTCTTGACACTTGCAGTGTCTCTGCTGTCTTAACACTTGCAGTGTCTCTGCTGTCTTGACACTCACAGTGTCTCTGCTGTCTTGATACTTGTACTAACTGGGTGTCAAAAGTGAAAATAATCAATTTCTAATGATCAAGTTAAAGAATGAGAGAGGAAAGCAATGGATTCTTTTGAATATGATAGCTAATTTACTTTGTGTTCCATTATTTGCTAAAGTTGATTGACTTAACAAAGAAATATAGCAATAGCATCAGCAGGATTGGCTATTAATGAGTGGAACACACACAAACACACAGAGGACAAGTTTAAGTGGGCCCCTAATGATCCGGTTAGTAATAATGTATACCGGTTACCAACTGCATAATGGTTAGTAAAATATTTGATTATGGTTAAAGAGATTGAGCAAACCAGGTGAGTTTTGTTTGTGTCTGGGGAATAAAAACATAATGAAATAACAAGACATTAGATGATTGAGTTATGTCAGGTGATTGATTGACTTATGTCAGATGATTGATTGAGTTATGTCAGATGATTGATTGACTTATGTCAGATGATTTATTGAGTTGTCAGATGATTGATTGAGTTATGTCAGATGATTGATTGAGTTATGTCAGATGATTGATTGAGTTGTCAGATGATTGATTGAGTTATCTCAGATGATTGATCGAGTTATGTCAGATGATTGATTGAGTTATGTCAGATCATTGATTGAGTTATGTCAGATGATTGATTGAGTTATGTCAGATGATTGATTGAGACATGTCAGATGATTGATTGAGTTATGTCAGATGATTGATTGACTTATGTCAGATGATTTATTGAGTTGTCAGATGATTGATTGAGTTATGTCAGATGATTGATTGAGTTATGTCAGATGATTGATTGAGTTATGTCAGATGATTGATTGAGTTGTCAGATGATTGATTGAGTTATCTCAGATGATTGATTGAGTTATGTCAGATTATTGATTGAGTTATGTCAGATGATTGATTGAGTTATGTCAGATGATTGATTGAGTTATGTCAGATGATTGATTGAGTTATGTCAGATGATTGATTGAGTTATGTCAGGTGATTGATTGAGTTATGTCAGATGATTGATTGAGTTGTCAGAAGATTGATTGAGTTGTCAGATGATTGATTGAGTCATGTCAGATGATTGATTGAGTTGTCAGATGATTGATTGAGTTATGTCAGATGATTGATTGAGTTATGTTGATTTGTTCGAAGACAAAGAGTTATTAATAGGGAAGAATTAGCTGAAGTGATCCAAAGAATGTGTTCAAGTGATCCAAATCTTAATCAACTTTTATGGCTTCTCAAGTAAACAATGACAAGAATTGAGTGAATGTGTGTATCTGTCTGTGTTTATGTCTGTGTGACAGTGTATCCGTCTGTCATTGTAAGTGAGTATTTGGTCTGTGTGACAGTGTATCCGTCTGTCATTGTAAGTGAGTATTTGTCTGTGTAACAGTGTATGGGTCTGTGTTTGTATTTGTCTGTGTGTTTTGCCTGTCAGATATAATTTATTATTTGTTGCAAATGTTCACTTGATGCGTCACACTTCAGGAAGTGTAATGTGTATTGTGTAATATGTAGTTGAAATATTTACAGGGCTATGTATCACACATTGTGAGCACTGTCGGAGAGTGGATAACGGCCTTCACCTTCCTCTCATTCTTTTTCACCTATGTTCAAGAATTCAACAAATTTGAGCTGGAGATTCGAACCCGCCCTCTTGTCAGACATCTCGATGAAAGAATAGAGCAACCCGTAAATCAAGAAATCAACGAGAGAACGAAGTTGTTAGCGTGAGATCTCAATAAGAGAACGCAGTTGTTAGCGTGAGATCTATTTCAGAGAACAAAGTTGTTAGCCTGAGATCTCTTGAAGGAACAATTATTCATACAAACCATAATGCAGTAATTTTTCAGAGCTATAATTAATATAATATCATGTTTACGGGAGGGAACTGGGGAATCTGATACTGAGGCACTAGGTGAGAATGTTGGCTGTCTTCGAAAGTAAAATTCTACAAATTAAATGCCAATCGTAATGGCGGTATCTCGCTCAATGGCCGCCAAGTTATGGCTGACATAGTTGCTGCCTTTTGGCTGATTTTGACATCCCTATAAACCAGAGGGGATGTAGAACCTGCACTCTTTGTTATTTATGAAATTGTTTACTGTTTGACAAAAAAACTATTTTCATGGCATTCTTTCTTAGGAAATAGCTTCCCTTTTCTGGTCGGTCGATTTCTATGTTTAAAAACATTTTAATTTATTCAAACATTCGAAAATTGTAATATTTGATCAATAGATTACAGGACCACTTGATGACAGTTCATGATTAGAATAGACATTTGAAACATTAACTTGGTTTTGTTTTGACAATTTTATGAATATCATATTTTGTGCAAGAGTTTATAAGGACAGTGTCATGTTATATGTTAAAAGTGTTAAATGATAGTCAGGTTATATGTTAAAAGTGTTTAATGATAGAGTCAGGTTATATGTTAAAGTGTTTATTGATAGTGTCATGTGATATGTTAAAAGTGTTTAATGATAGAGTCAGGTTATATGTTAAAAGTGTTTATTGATATTGTCATGTTATATGTTAAAAGTGTTTAATGATAGAGTCATGTTATATGTTAAAAGTGTTTAATGATAGAGTCAGGTTAGATGTTAAAAGTGTTTAATGTTAGAGTCAGGTTATATGTAAACTGAGTTTAAGTTGCTATTGTATTAAACAAGGCCTTGAATGGCTGACAACCACAGCATGAATGAGTGGTCAACATATGCTAAAGCTGCTAAATTGAATACCGTAGTAACAAGCCATTTTATTAGATGTATATTTTATTGGATAAGATTCTTTTATTGATCCAAACAAATGAAAATGTTTTTCATTGCATTGTACATATACATTTTCAGCACCTAAATAAATAGATAGTTTAATAAAGCCCATATTTTTCAACTAAAACAATTTAAGACATGACATTAAATTATTTTACACGTGACAAAAACAACCATTGAGTGAACTCCCTTAGTCATAACAGGGACTTATTAGTTATCATTTAGATTTGTAGCTTCTGGGGGAGCATGCTGGTAGATTCGCACAGATTGGGGAACAAAAGAATTTTTATATCTTTGAGTCCTCGCCCTGAGAGAAAGACTTTGTCCCGAATGGACCGCTGCTAAGTTTCTGTGATGAAGAGGGTGGGATGTATCGTCCAAAATTATACCACAATGTCAGATATCTGTCTCAATAACAAGATTGATCTTATTTGACTTAATTTAACTACACAATGATGTGTCTTTATGTGTATATATTTGTGAAATAACATTTTAATGTCAATTGGAAATTAAAAATATTGAATTTGAGATGAAAAAAAAAAATCTGGATTACTGGTACGTAATGTTTTACTTCTTCTTCTTCTTCTTCTATATCTTAAGGGCCCACGATCAATTTATTGATCATTTTGGCTCCTATGCATGTAGATGGGATTTGCAATGTTTCTGTTCCTGGTCAACTACTCCTTTAAAGTGTCTAAAGCAGTGCCACTTTGTGAGGGAATCATGCACTGGGGGTTTGAAGGCTTGAGGCAATAGACACAAATGTGTCTAGTGTTGTCGCCTCAACCGTTCCTTTTGAAATGTTTACACATTTAATGACTGGCATTGACAAGATTGGTCTGCTTTTTTAAAATCCTTTATGTTTACTTAGCTGTTTTTCTTTCTTTCTGTCTGGCTGTGTTGCAAAATCTTCGGACAGCTAATTGACTCAGTCCAGCCAACCTATCCAGCTGAAACCTGCAGATGACAACACGTCATCAGCCCCACTCCTTAACCCCAACCCCCCAAAAATCTGTTTTTCAAGGGGAAGATGAAGGAAATAGGACACCACTGATTTCACCAAATAAAATACCTAACTGCGCTAAATGAGATTCGTAAAAATATTGCAAGAGCGTTTGGTGCGTAATATTTTCTTTTGTTTTTCTCAAATAGTTGGTGAAATAAATCTGCGGCGTAAATGCGGATGGGACATAAGAATATTAATAACAAATTCATATAAAGGCTTTATACGTGAGAGACTTTGTTTCTGGCAGGTTGTTCATTGTATGTACTGTCGACATATTTTTGAATAGTATAAGTAAGGAGATTCACTTCATCAGTGGCTGCCATTTGGTGAGCAAGACTTCAAAACATTGTTATTTACACGACAAGGGTGGTGAAACTTCAAAAGAGAGTTATGTGAAGTGTGGTAACATTGTGAAGTGTGTTAACATTGTGACGTGTGTTAACATTGTGAAGTGTGTTAACATTGTCAAGTGTGGTAACATTGTGACGTGTGTTAACATTGTGAAGTGTGTTAACATTGTGAAGTGTGGTAACATTGTGACGTGTGTTAACATTGTGAAGTGTGTTAACATTGTGAAGTGTGGTAACATTGTGATAAATTTAGTGTAACATGTGGGAGGGTTTAAACATTTTAAAGTTTTAATTTTTTCAGAATTTGCTTTGTCTTGAATAAAACACACGGGTTGATTTAAAAAGAAACTTTTATTTGTGGGGGCATCTGGCAGGTCCTTGTTTATAATGTCATGTTATCTAGAAGGTCCTTGTTTATAAAGTCATGTCATCTAGCAGGTCCTTGTTTATGTCATGTCATCTAGCAGGTTCATGTTTATAATCTCATGGCATCTAGCAGGTTCATGTTTATAATCTGGTGGCATCTAGCAGGTCCTTGATTATAATCTGGTGGCATCTAGCAGGTCCTTGATTATAATCTGGTGGCATCTAGCAGGTCCTTGATTATAATCTGGTGGCATCTAGCAGGTCCTTGATTATAATCTGGTGGCATCTAGCAGGTCCTTGATTATAATCTGGTGGCATCTAGCAGGTCCTTGATTATAATCTGGTGGCATCTAGCAGGTCCTTGATTATAATCTGGTGGCATCTAGCAGGTCCTTGTTTATAATCTGGTGGCATCTAGCAGGTCCTTGATTATAATCTGGTGGCATCTAGCAGGTCCTTGATTATAATCTGGTGGCATCTAGCAGGTCCTTGTTTATAAATTATCTTTAAAAGCAAATACCATTTACCTACTCCTACTGGATTATGTTTATAATGAATCTTTTTGTTTTTCCTGAGATCAAAATGAATAGGCATTTTGTAATGGTTACTTAGATTAGTGTTTGTAATGGTTACTTAGATTAGTGTTTGTAATGGTTACTTAGATTAGTGTTTGTAATGGTTACTTAGATTAGTGTTTGTAATGGTTCCTTAGATTAGTGTTTCAGAATGTATCTTTAGAGCAGTGTTGTACCCAACAGTTTCTACGCTCACCATTCCCAAATATTTATTTTATTAGTCTCACACAAACATAATAATGAATATTTGAGATGAAATAACTTCTCATGTATTGATTGAATTGCAAAGAGGACTTCACAACTTATAAGATCAACTGTTACTCAGAAACATTCACCAGGTCAATGACTTAAAATCTAATGTTCCATCTGCTCTTATTATCACTTTCCTTGCCCCCCCCCCCACACCATCCCACCTCATACTCCCAGGTTGGCAGGGAAATCCTGCTTTAGAGAGAGAGAGAAAACATCTTTACATTGGCATTGAATGTCACCTAAATCATATTTTGACAGTGACAGTTTTGAGTTCAGCAATTCAAACATTTATTTAATATACCAAAACTGGTGTTCATATTTTTGTATGATTCAGTTGTTAAATTAAATTTCATGTAAAAAATGATATCTATTTAAATTGTTAATTACTTTTAAAAAAATTTAAATTTTTTTTATGGCTACTCTTGATGGTGTAAAATAATTGTTTAAAATATTACATTTTCCATGAATGGTAATGAAATGTTATGATTTTTGTTAAAACCATATGCTGTAAGTAAATGTTAAGATTTTTGTTAAAACCATGTGTTGTAATGAAATGTTATGATTTTTTGTTAATACCCGTAGATATTGTCTCTTATGGTAATTATTGCCACATTGTTCTACTCAGTGAAATTTATTTGCTTCATTTTGTTTTCATCGCTATAAAAATGTTTAAATAAAAACTTTATAGATGATACTTTGTGCTCTCTTTTCTCTTTTTATGTTAATTAATGAACACAATTAACGCATTTTATGGACAGAAATTTAACACAAATATCAGCTTACAAATAATTATTTTATCAAACAGTAATCTAGACAAAAACATAAACAAATATGAAAATAATTGTCAACAGCCAAAAGCTCGTTAAATTAATGATCAATAACATAAACTGTACATGGAGCTAGTGTGTTGGAAATATGTTAAAAATATCTGCATTCTTAATACCGGGTATTAAAAATATCTGCAAACTTAATGTTAAAAATATCTGCAAACTTAATGTTAAAAATATCTGCAAACTTAATGTTAAAAATATCTGCAAACTTAATGTTAAAAATATCTGCAAATTTAATGTTAAAAATAGCTGCCAAATTTATTCACAGAAAAACAATTTAACCAGGTTTCATTTTTAATTGATTAAAAAAATTTTTGTTTCTGATCTTTATTTAGAAAACATACAAATAAAACATATATATGATTTAGTAATAAATAAGACATATGATTTATCAATAAGATATCAATGCTAATTTGAACAACATAACAGCAATCTACATTTTAAGTGGAACAAAATCAATGGGGGATGGAATAATTAAAACTATACGACTTACACTAAAGGAGAAAGCTTACACTACAGGAGAAAGCTTACACTACAGGAGAAAGCTTACACGTACACTACAGGAGAAAGCGACGTACACTACAGGAGAAAGCAATGTACACTACAGGAGAAAGCGACGTACACTACAGGAGAAAGCGACGTACACTACAGGAGAAAGCGTACATTATTTCTCTGGCACTAATAGAAAGTTTAAGGGGATGGACAATTCCATGATGAACAAACAGATATCACATCTATATCACATCTATATCACATCTTCTCATATAATCATAGTCTTGATTATTTATATGGGTGGATTGTGAGGATGTGTGAGTGGTGAATTCATTGTGGGTGTGGTGAGGATCTGTGTGGCAAAAATGATGTGTGCTGTGAGGATGTGTGTGTGGTGAGGATGTGTGTGTGTTTTGTTGTTGAAGTGCTATAATGGTATAGACATGTAACATAGGTACAAATAGACATCTCACATTTTTGTTTAAGAAAGTGATGTCAAATATATTTTACACTTGCCATGAATACGCAAGTATAAAACATCTTGTGATGTGTATAGAAAAGAGTTTAGAGCTATTTGCTGCTAGTATAATGGATGTGTTGTCAATTAAATATGTATAAAATATTTGCTATTTTGAACTGAAAAATAACCAAGTCACAAAGTACTATCTGGTACACTGTCACAAAGTTCCATCTGGGACACTAAGTCACGAAATTTCCATCTGGGACACTCACAAAGGTCCATCTGGGACACTGTCACAAAGGTCCATCTGGTACACTGTCACAAAGGTCCATCTGGGACACTTCACAAAGGTCCATCTGGGACACTGTCACAAAGGTCCATCTGGTACACTGTCACAAAGGTCCATCTGGGACACTGTCACAAAGGTCCATCTGGTACACTGTCACAAAGGTCCATCTGGGACACTGTCACAAAGGTCCATCTGGGACACTGTCACAAAGGTCCATCTGGGACACTGTCACAAAGGTCCACCTGGGACACTGTCACAAAGTTCCAAATGATTTTTTTTTAAAATATATAAAAATGTTGGTTTTCTTGCTATTGAAGTTGACCTCACAAGTCCAGCTGGAGCTGTAGCAGCCAATCAACTGGCTGGCCTAAAAGTAGGTTCTGAGGAGGAGAGAAGATGCACATTCTTCTTCAGTCATTTATAAATGTTTTTGTTATAAAGTTACCATTTAAAAAGGAAGCCAAGGCTAATTTAAAAGCTAAGATGAAAATATGTCACTGAAATATTGGAGGGTCACACAAGACTGGTGCCTGGCACTGAAAAAAATATTGGGAGCCAAACAAGACTGGTGCCTGGCACTGAAATATTGGGGGCCAAACAAGACTGGTGCCTGGCACTGAAATATTGGGGGCCAAACAAGACTGGTGCCTGGCACTGAAATATTGGGGGCCAAACAAGACTGGTGCCTGGCACTGAAATATTGGGGGCCACACAAGCCTGACACCTGGCAATGGTGCTTTCCATTTTTGTTGCTTCTATAATGTGCTGCTATATTGTGATGATATATTATTCTGATATTATGGGCTGATATATTTTGCTGCTATAATGTGCTGCTACCATACACTGCTACAGTGTGTTTCTATATTGTGCTGCTATAATATGCTGCTATAATGTACTACTAATTCTGCTGCTATAATGAAGTGCTATAACGTGCGTCTTAAATGTGCTACTATAATGTGCGGTCTATAATGTGCTGCTATGTTAGTTCAATAATAATTAATATTTTCTATTCAGTTGCGCAAAGCAAACAAATCAGCTTACATCATATCTTACATTGTATCGTACATCAACTTACATCATATGTTACATCCTATCTTACATCAACTTACATATTATCTTCATCGTTAACCATCGTAGTTTCACAGTAGTATATCTCAACAAATTCCTGCAATTAATTCAATAAAAATACAATGTCTTTAGATGTCAAGACAGGCATTAAACAAGCAATCATTATTTAATACCACTGTTCAGAAATCACTTGGCATAACTTACCCTGGCAGTTTGAGAAGCATCCTGAATGATCAGCTCAGCTTGTTGACTGGTCACATTGATCAAGGACTGACCATTGATCATCATCAGCTGGTCCCCTATGGTCATTTGACCTGGTCAAAAACAGTTTCTGAGATTTAAAGGCTGTAAGTGAAAATCCTTAGTTTGCAAAAGTTGAAATGATACTTTGTCTTAGCATAATAAATAAATCCAATCTTTGTCTTAACGCGATGAATAAACCCAATCTTTGTCTTAACGTGATAAAAAAAAACAATCTTTGTCTTAACGTGATGAATAAACCCAATCTTTGTCTTAACGTGATGAATAAACCCAATCTTTGTCTTAACGTGATGAATAAACCCAATCTTAGTCTTAACGTGATGAATAAACCCAATCTTTGTCTTAACGTGATGAATAAACCTAATCTTTGTCTTAACATGATGAATTAACCCAATCTTTGTCTTAACGTGATGAATAAACCCAATAACCCAATCTTAGTCTTAACGTGATGAATAAACCCAATCTTTGTCTTAACGTGATGAATAAACCCAATTTTTGTCTTAACGTGATGAATAAACCCAATCTTTGTCTTAACATGATGAATAAACCCAATCTTTGTCTTAACATGATGAATAAACCCAATCTTTGTCTTAACATGATGAATAAACCCAATCTTTGTCTTAACATGATGAATAAACCCAATCTTTGTCTTAACATGATGAATAAACCCAATCTTTGTCTTAACA
>CAXITT010000020.1:2190649-2207284 GCA_964033795.1 Lymnaea stagnalis | reverse complement strand
TTTTTGGTTTGTTTTTTTGGGGGGGGGGGGGGGGGGGGGGGGGCTGGCTACAACCAACATTATTTTAGACACGATGACAGACATTTGTCACTGACCAAGGTCCTGCTGAATCAGTTTCAACTCATCTAATTTGATGTTATGATTCCAGACAGAGTTCCTGAAAGATTCATGTCACATTATTAGTGGCATATTAGAGTTAGCATGGTTATATTACTTTAGTGCCTTTAAAACTTTTAATGTTAGGAATCTAGCACATACAAAACATTTTTCTCTGTTGACATAAACCAAGTTGACCATAATATCAATGTTGGATTCACCTAATCCATAAGATACATTTTAAGAGATGGATATAAGAAAAAGTTTTTGTTTTTATATCTGGAAATGGTTTTTAAAAAATTATGTTATGTATAACGATCCTATCAATAAAAATAGTTAATTAAAATAAATGCTAAAAAATTCCAATCTGATTTCCTCAAGTCGAGGCACTTGATGTATCTACCTGGTCCCACAATGAAATGTGTGCAAGGCACTTGATGTATCTACCTGGTCCCACAATGAAATGTGTGCAGCGTTTCTTTCTCTTATTTTAAAAGTATTTATAGGAAAAGAACACTTATTTCAACTCTCTAATACAGGTAGTTGTTACAACTGAATTATTCAAACTAAAATGAAAGCATTATTGGAATGCAAGTATGAAACAACAATTGGGGGAAAAAAAGCTGCTCTTATAAGATAAAACAAAACTGCTCTAAAAGATAAAACAAAACTACGCTTATAAGATCAAACAAAAGCTGATCTTATAAGATAAAAAATTCTCTAATAAGATAAAACAAAAACTGCTCTTATAAGATAAAAAAGCTGCTCTTATAAGATAAAGGAAAAACTGCTATTATAAGATAAAAAACCTGCTCTTATAGGATAAAACAAAAACTGCTATTATAAGATAAAATAAAAAATTCTCTTATAAGATAAAAGAAAAACTGCTCTTATAAGATAAAACAAAAATTGCTCTTATAATGATAAGATAAAACAAATTATAAATTGACAAGTGTGAATGGAAAAGGATTGACAATATCTTCTAATAACTGGGTATACATTTCTTCCAATGAGCAGGTATACATTTCTTCTAACAACTGGGTATACTTTTCATCTATCAACTGGATATACATTTTATCTAACAACTGGGTATACATTTCATTTAACAACTGGGTATGCATTTCATCTAACTGGGTATACATTTCATCTAACAACTGGGTATACATTTCATCTAACAACTGGGTATACATTTCATTTAACTGGGTATGCATTTCATCTAACAACTGGGTATACATTTCTTCTAACTACTGGGTATACATTTCATTTAACAACTGGGTATGCATTTCATCTAACAACTGGGTATACATTTCTTCTAACAGCTGGGTATACATTACTGGGTATACATTTATTGTACAATAAGTTTAAACCAAGGCTTGGATGAATGAAACAAATGGTGCTCATAAGTAAATGAAAGAATAAAGAAAACTTGAGAAGAAATGAGAACATGTGTGTGTGTGTGTGTGTGGCTGGGTTCCATCAATTAAATACAAGCCATTATTAAACAAACACGTCTTTTATGGCAATCTTCAGCTTTCTAACTTCTAGTTAAACACAGAAACAAAATTAAATCTTTTTCTATCATGGTTTTTGAGGGGGAAATTAAAAAGTGATATTAACACATGTGAAAACAAAACATAATAAGTTTAACATCCAATGTTAAACTTTTCAGAAAAAAAAAAAAGGGATTGGTACAATTTCAGTTATCTTCTTCCCATAAACGGGCCGTGTTTAAAGAATGAGAGGAATCTGTTCCGCTAGCCAATGGTTTGATCAGCTTTTGTTGTTGCTAGAAGCCGGTCGACATGATTTGTTTTCACAGTTATCAACATCCCCTTTATGACCAAGTAAAATAATGTTACGGCTTTAAATAGTGGAGAAACACCAAGAACATCAATACATTACCCTGACAGAGTTTACGCCATGATAATTTTCAACCTTGTTTTGACCAAATCTGTTGAAATCCATTGGCATCGAACATCTGCTCACAGCCAGTAAAACTCTTGAGTCAGCTTTCAACTGGGAAACATGTTTCAGAATTTCTTTCTATGAAAATAAAACTTTGATCTTCGTCTGGAACATCTTCGTAATAGTTCATATAGATAGCTTCCAAAAATTGTTTTAAAAGCTTCCTCCATCAATGAATATAAAGTTGTTTAATGTCCATCACTTGCACATTTTTGGCAGTCCTTCACTTGTAAACTTTTGGCAGTCCATCACTTCGTACATTTTTGGTAGTCCATCATTAGTACATTTTTGTCAAACACTTACAACCTCTTGATGTGAGTTGACATGAGTGCACACATGTCAAACCTGCAAGTCATGCTACCTGAGTGCACACATGTCAAACCTGCAAGTCATGCTACCTTAGTGCACAAATGTCAAACCTGAAAATCATGCTACCTGAGTGCACACATGTCACAACCTGGAAGTCATGCTACCTGTATGTACACAAGTCACAACCTGCAAGTCATGCTACATAAGTGCACACAGGTCACAACCTGGAAGTCATGCTACATAAGTGCACACTTGTCAGAAAATCTAACAAAATTAAGAGCAGCCAAAAACTTGGACATTTCTCACCAAATAAATCACTTCAATAAAACTAGACATGGAATAACAGCATGGAGGTTAACACAAGACAAAACAGTCTAAATCTTGTTTGACATTAAACACTGGCCAATCTAAATCTTGTTTAATATTTAACACTGTCCAATCTAAATCTTGTTTGACATTGAACACTGTCCATTTGATTTCAAGCATTTGACCAAGTGGCAATCTGGACATGAATTTATGTGTTCAAACAATCTCTGGTCTCATTGAAACAACCGTTTCATTATGTTGTATGTATACAATGTCAACAAACAACACTTTGGTCTCATTGAAACAACCGTTTCATTATGTTGTATGTATACAATGTCAACAAACAATCTCTGGTCTCATTGAAACAAGCGTTTCATTATGTTGTAAGTATACAATGTCAACAAACAATCTCTGGTCTCATTGAAACAACCGTTTCATTATGTTGTAAGTATACAATGTCAACAAACAATCTCTGGTCTCATTGAAACAACCGTTTCATTATGTTGTAAGTATACAATGTCAACAAACAATCTCTGGTCTCATTGAAACAACCGTTTCATTATGTTGTATGTATACAATGTCAACAAACAACACTTTGGTCTCAAGTTGTGAAAAAATAAAAAATGTTCAGTCTAATTTAAATATTGATATAACCAAAAGCATGAATAACACACTCACACCAACACACACACCAACACATACTTTGATAGTCACTTTATCCCAGCTGGATTGGTGTCAATAATTGATGAAAGGTTGCAAATGTTTTTACAAAAGAGTCATAATGTACAAAAGTGTCATGATGAACAATAGTGTCATAATGTACAAGTGTCATAATGTAAAAAAGTGTTAAAATGTACAAAAGTGTTAAAATGTACAATAGTGTCATAATGTATAATTGTATCATAATGTACAATACTGTCATAATGTAAGATAGTGTCATAATGTACAATAAAGTCATAATATACAATAGTGTCATAATGTAAAATAGTGTCTATGTAAAACAGTTTCAGAATGTACAATAGTGTCATAATGTACAACAGTGTCATATGTACAATAGTGTTATACGTATAATAGTGTCATTTGTAGGACAATAGTGTTATAATGTAGAACTGCTAATTTGATACATATTGAGTAGTTAATCTTTCAATAACTAATTATAATTGTTAATAGTATAATATTAAATAAGAAAATAAAATAAGAGCCAATAAATAAGAGCCAATCTTCCAAATTGTGACTAGAATGTTGCCTTGGTTAAAAATATGGATTTATTTATGTGCTCAAACTGAATAGCTACAATGAAACAAACAAACATTTCCATTCATTTGGGTCAATAAAGAATCTTATCTTATCTTATCAATTGTATAAAAGGACTTAGTCCTGTCTGTTACTCTCTAGCCCAACTAAATCTAATGGCAAGATTAAAATATAAATGAAGTGCACTATTGAAGTAACTCTTGTTCTTTCACAGTAGGCAGAGTTGCCTCTCTTGACTTCTTGACACTTTTCCTAGCTTTCATAGCTTCCAGTTTTTTCTTCTGCTCTGAAACCAAATCTTCAAAATATTGAATTTTGGATTTGAACCCGTACCTTCTCTCTTCATTTTCAGGCGAAGGAGATGGGATACTTCTAGTTGGAGAAGAAATGCTCTCCCTTCTATCCTGTAAGGGCGGGGCACCGTAGTCAACGCTCGATCTGTTAGGTAGGGAGGTCATTGAACTTATCACACTCTCTCTGCGGTTAGCAGAAGTGAGTCGTTGCAGGAGTTGCGAACCCTGTGATAATTTGAATAGAATGTTATATTTATTGAGAAAATGTGTTTATTTTCAGTACACTAATTAAAATCTAGAAGGAAATTACAAAAATTCCTTATGGCTTTATTTCCGTGAAGCTCATAAATATTGAGTTTCAGCAAAGAGGTGAAACTTATTAATGGGAAAATAAGACCAAATAAATGTAAAAAAATTTAGCTCTTCCTGGCAAGGTTGGGTATCATCATTAAGCATATTTGATTTTTAGAAAAAAGAAAAAAAAAAGTATATTTTAACTTAACTATTTTTAATAATAGATACAAGTACAACTTAAGTATTTAAAAAAATATAACTTATTGAAGCTATAATATTTTTAAGTGTTTATCTTAAGCCAGTATTTAAGTTTTTTTAGTTAGTATGAGAGCATTATCAGCTATTTATTCAATAAGAAAACATTATCAGCTATTTATTCAATATGAGAATATTATCAGCTATTTATTCAATATGAGAACATTATCAGCTATTTATTCAATATGAGAACATTATCAGCTATTTATGAGAACATTATCAGCTATTTATTCAATATGAGAACATTATCAGCTATTTATTTGATATGAGAACATTATCAGCTATTTATCAATATGAGACATTATCAGCTATTTATTCAATATGAGAATATTATCAGCTATTTATTCAATATGAGAACATTACCAGCTATTTACTCAATATGAGAACATTATCAGCTATTCATTAAATATGAGAAAATTATCAGCTATTTATTCAATATGAGAACATTATCAGCTATTTATTCAATATGAGAACATTATCAGCTATTTATTCAATATGAGAACATTATCAGCTATTTATTCAATATGAGAACATTATCAGCTATTTATTCAATATGAAAACATTATCAGCTATTTATTAAATATGAGAACATTATCAGCTATTTATTCAATATGAGAACATTATCAGCTATTTATTCAATATGAGAACATTATCAGCTATTTATTCAATATGAGAACATTATCAGCTATTTATTCAATATGAGAACATTATCAGCTATTTATTCAATATGAGAACATTATCAGCTATTTATTCAATATGAGAATATTATCAGCTATTTATGAGAACATTATCAGCTATTTATTCAATATGAGACATTATCAGCTATTGATTCAATATGAGAATATTATCAGCTATTTATTCAATATAAGAATATTATCAGCTATTTATGAGAACATTATCAGCTATTTATTCAATATGAGAACATTATCAGCTATTTATTAAATATGAGAACATTATCAGCTATTTATTCAATATGAGAACATTATCAGCTATTTATTCAATATGAGAATATTATCAGCTATTTATGAGAACATTATCAGCTATTTATTCAATATGAGACATTATCAGCTATTGATTCAATATGAGAATATTATCAGCTATTTATTCAATATAAGAATATTATCAGCTATTTATGAGAACATTATCAGCTATTTATTCAATATGAGAACATTATCAGCTATTTATTAAATATGAGAACATTATCAGCTATTTATTCAATATGAGAACATTATCAGCTATTTATTCAATATGAGAATATTATCAGCTATTTATGAGAACATTATCAGCTATTTATTCAATATGAGACATTATCAGCTATTTATTCAATATGAGAACATTATCAGCTATTTATTCAATATAAGAACATTATCAGCTATTTATGAGAACATTATCAGCTATTTATTCAATATGAGAACATTATCAGCTATTTATTCAATATGAGAATATTATCAGCTATTTATGAGAACATTATCAGCTATTTATGAGAACATTATCAGCTATTTATTCAATATGAGACATTATCAGCTATTTATTCAATATGAGAATATTATCAGCTATTTATTCAATATGAGAACATTATCAGCTATTTATTCAATATGAGAACATTATCAGCTATTTATTAAATATGAGAACATTATCAGCTATTTATTCAATATGAGAACATTATCAGCTATTTATTCAATATGAGAACATTATCAGCTATTTATTCAATATGAGAACATTATCAGCTATTTATTCAATATGAGAACATTATCAGCTATTTATTCAATATGAGAATATTATCAGCTATTTATGAGAACATTATCAGCTATTTATTCAATATGAGACATTATCAGCTATTTATTCAATATGAGAACATTATCAGCTATTTATTCAATATAAGAACATTATCAGCTATTTATGAGAACATTATCAGCTATTTATTCAATATGAGAACATTATCAGCTATTTATTCAATATGAGAATATTATCAGCTATTTATGAGAACATTATCAGCTATTTATGAGAACATTATCAGCTATTTATTCAATATGAGACATTATCAGCTATTTATTCAATATGAGAATATTATCAGCTATTTATTCAATATGAGAACATTATCAGCTATTTATTCAATATGAGAACATTATCAGCTATTTATGCAATATGAGAACATTATGAGCTATTTATTCAATTTGAGAACATTATCAGCTATTTATTCAATATGTGAACATTATCAGCTATTTATGAGAACATTATCAGCTATTTATTCAAAATGAGAACATTATCAGCTATTTATTCAATATGAGAATATTATCAGCTATTTATTCAATATGAGAACATTATTAGCTATTTATTCAATATGAGAACATTATCAGCTATTTATGCAATATGAGAACATTATCAGCTATTTATTAAATATGAGAACATTATCAGCTATTTATTTCATTGAAAAGAAACAAACCAATTTTTTATCAAAGGGCAGATAAGACTCACAGTTTTTTTCCTTATGACCATATTGAGTTGTCTGCTACTTTTCAAGGCAAGCACAGCCTACAGTCAAGAGAACAAAAATAAGCCTCATTTTATTTATTGGATGTTACTTTACAAACTTCATTTCATTCTATTTGAAATGTAAAGAAACGTTTAAATATTGTATATACACATTTTAGATCATTCCAGTAAAGAAGCCATTGCCAAAATAAAAACAACCATTGCGGCCTCATTAAATCAAATTAATTAGATTTTAGATTTTAACCTCTCAATAAATTCTTTTTTATACTTTCAGAAAACATACTGAAAAAAAAGATGCACCCAATTTGATCTAGCTTTGTTAAGGATATGAAATAAAAACTTTCATTTGACAAGACAAACATTTTATAAGACAAATATTTTATGACCAACATTTGATATGACCAACATTTGATATGACCAACATTTGATATGACCAACATTTGATATGACCAACATTTTACCTCCTTCCAGGTGATGTTACGGAAGCTGGTGTCATTAACCTCAACAATCTGGTCTCCAGGCTCAAGGCCGACTTCTTCGGCAATACTTCCTGGGTGAACCTTTTCCACATAGATGCCAGGGTAGCGGGCCGCTGGTCCACTCTCACTTAGGATACTGGGCGTGTTCATCAATTGTGTCAAATGTTGAGAAATAATTATGTTGATAAATGTTGATATGTTCATAAAATTTCTATTGTTATTTCTCTCTCAACATAATGATACTGACAGCTACTGTTATTTGTATCTTATTTCTCCCACCACGTAATGATACTAACAACAACTGTAAGTTCAGCTCAGTTATTCTCAGAAAACAATTATCAAAGGTACACCTAAACAGATCCTATATTATTCTAAAAACAAGCATTTAGATTACAGAGTTTCTTTGAAACTTCAAGCAAAAGAAAGCTGATTAATTTCCCTGGTCATTTGTTCTATAAACAATTTAAGCATAGTCTGATATTAAATCATTAGATCAACATCTCATTCATTAAAAGATAGTTTGATATTAAATCATTAGCTCAACATCTCATTCATTAAAAGATAGTTTGATATTAAATCATTAGGTCAACATCTCATTCATTAAAAGATAGTCTGATATTAAATCAATAGGTCAACATCTCAATCATTAAAAGATAGTTTGATATTAAATCAATAGGTCAACATCTCATTCATTAAAAGATAGTCTGATATTAAATCAATAGGTCAACATCTCATTCATTAAAAGATAGTCTGATATTAAATCAATAGGTCAACATCCCATTCATTAAAAGATAGTCTGATATTAAATCAATAGGTCAACATCTCATTCATTAAAAGATAGTCTGATATTAAATCAATAGGTCAACATCTCATTCATTAAAAGATAGTCTGATATTAAATCAATAGGTCAACATCTCATTCATTAAAAGATAGTTTGATATTAAATTAATAGGTCAAAATCTCATTCATTAAAAGATAGTCTGATATTAAATCAATAGGTCAACATCTCATTCATTAAAAGATAGTTTGATATTAAATCATTAGGTCAACATCTCATTCATTAAAAGATAGTGTGATATTAAATCAATAGGTCAACATCTCATTCATTAAAAGATAGTTTAATATTAAATCAATAGGTCAACATCTCATTCATTAAAAGATAGTCTGATATTAAATCAATAGGTCAACATCTCATTCATTAAAAGATAGTTTGATATTAAATCAATAGGTCAACATCTCATTCATTAAAAGATAGTCTGATATTAAATCAATAGGTCAACATCTCATTCATTAAAAGATAGTCTGATATTAAATCAATAGGTCAACATCTCATTCATTAAAAGATACCCTGATATTAAATCATTAGGTCAACATCTCATTCATTAAAAGATAGTTTGATATTAAATCATTAGGTCAACATCTCATTCATTAAAAGATAGTTTGATATTAAATCATTAGGTCAACATCTCATTCATTAAAAGATAGTTTGATATTAAATCATTAGGTCAACATCTCATCCATTAAAAGATAGCCTGATATTAAATCAATAGGTCAACATCTCATTCATTAAAAGATTGTTTGATATTAAATCATTAGGTCAACATCTCATTCATTAAAAGATTGTTTGATATTAAATCATTAGGTCAACATCTCATTCATTAAAAGATAGTTTGATATTAAATCATTAGGTCAACATCTCATTCATTAAAAGATAGTCTGATATTAAATCATTAGGTCAACATCTCATTCATTAAAAGATAGTCTGATATTAAATCAATAGGTCAACATCTCATTCATTAAAAGATAGTCTGATATTAAATCATTAGGTCAACATCTCATTCACTGATGGTACAAAAAAACAACAACTTTTGGTCAGTATTCTGGCAACATTTATTATATTATAATCACTAACACATCTGCGCTTGTTAGAAAGATTATGTGGGTCACAGTAGAGTGCTTAGAAGGCTGTATCTGACATGATTAAGTTTAACCACACTGTAGAGTGCTTGGCAGGCTGTATCTGACATGATTAAGTTTAACCACACAGTAGAGTGCTTGGCAGGCTGTATCTGACATGATTAAGTTTAACCACAACTCTCAAATCAGGTCAGCAACAGATGTACATACAAAAAACAAAACAACATTAAAACTCAACATGACAAAACAACAAAATGACAACACATCCTGACAAAACAACAAAATGACAACACATCCTGACAAAACAACAAAATGACAACACATCCTGACAAAACAACATGACAACTCACATCACACACACAAAGTCCAGGCTAAAGATACAATGATGGCTGACTTACGTGCACCCAATGGAAGAGTAGCCTGTACTGTCTACAAAGATCTTGATATCCTTCGGCCCACTTCTTTTAACCTGAAGTTGAACACATCTTATTAGACATCTGATTAGACATCTGATTAGACATCTTATTAGACATCTGATTAGACATCTTATTAGACATTGAAAATACAGTGGACTATAGGCATTCGGAATACAATGGACTAAATGAATTGCAAATACAATGGACTAAAGACACTGGAAATACGGTGGACTAAAGACTTTGGGAAAAATGGACTTAAAACATTGGGCATTCAGTGGACTAAAAACATTGGGCATTCAGTGGACTAAAAACATTGGGCATTCAGTGGACTAAAAACATTGGGCATTCAGTGGACTTAACCTTAAATTTATAACTCATCAAAAGCACAATCTCAAAGTTTATAAAAATTAAAATTTATAAAAATTTGTTAAGTAATCAAATGGTAATACTAAATAATCAAGAAAATAATAATCAAAACCTTAATAATAATCTTCATAATAATGATCATAATAATCATGTAATACCTCATCATCTCGCCCATCCTCGACGAGCTGATTCACATATTCCCATTTAACCTGATCCGTAATTTCTCTGGGAAATTTTTAAAAATGAATAAATATTAATTAAAACCATACAACAACACAATGTTAAGGACAGCAACAATCCTGTTTACATGAGATCAACAATCCTGTTTACATGAGAGCAACAATCCTGTTTACAGTCTTTGGTAAACATTATTGATTTAATTAGACTGTTATTGAAGTTATTAACACATTGTTTATTAATTTATTATAAAGGTATTGACAAGTACATAACTACATAGAACTTATATGAGCATTTATTATAAAGGTATTGACAAGTACCTAACTACATAGAACTAAGATGAGCATTTATTATAAAGGTATTGACAAGTACATAACTACATAGAACTTATATCAGCATTTATTATAAAGGTATTGGCAAGTACATAACTACATAGAACTAATATGAGCATTTATTATAAAGGTATTGACAAGTACATAACTACATAGAACTTATATCAGCATTTATTATAAAGGTATTGACAAGTACATAACTACATAGAACTTATATCAGCATTTATTATAAAGGTATTGGCTAGTACATAAACTACATAGAACTTAAGAGCATTTATTATAAAGGTATTGGCAAGTACATAACTATATAGAACTAATATGAGCATTTATTATAAAGGTATTGGCAAGTACATAACTACATAGAACTTATAGATCATAATTTGCCATGTGGACAGTTCATTTCTAATTAGATAAAAAATTCCCTTAAAAAAAAACTTTAGAAACATTCCCTTAAAAACATTGTGACATACCTCCATCGGCCACGTGTTCCCTAGGGTGTCAAGTGTGGCAGTGCGTATGACTGACGGTTATTGTTGTGTGTATTGGTTGACCTTTGTGACCTGATTGTCCTGTGTTATTGTCATGATGTGTGACTGGACGTGGTGAGCTGTTTTCATGAATGTTTAAACTTATCTGTGTGAATATTGGTTGGAGAACTGAAGTGAGTGGTCATGTGATGTGGGGGGGGGGGGGGGCATACAACTGTGAATAAAGGTTAGTTGTTAGACAGACCACAGACTTGAGTTGGCCTCTTGTGGTTCATGTGTTGTACATCCCTTTAAAAACATCCTTTTATTCTTGGACATTTGACTGCTACTTTATATCTGACATTTGACTGCTATTATTATCTGCCATTTGACTGCTACTTTTATCTTAGATTTGACTGCTACTTTATATCTGACATTTGACTGCTACTATTATCTGACATTTGACTGTTACTTTTATCTTAGATTTGACTGCTACTTTATATCTTAGATTTGACTGCTACTTTATATCTGACATTTGATTGCTACTATTATCAGACATTAGACTGCTACTTTTATCTGACATTAGACTGCTACTTTATATCTGGCATTAGACTGCTACTTTATATCTGACATTAGACTGCTACTTTTATCTGACATTAGACTGCTACTTTTATCTGACATTAGACTGCTACTATTATCTGACATTTGACTGCTACTTTTATCTGACATTAGACTGCTACTTTTATCTGACATTAGACTGCTACTAAATAGACTGTAATCTGACGATGATAATAGACACATTTGACTGCTACTTTTATCTGACATTAGACTGCTACTTTTATCTGACATTAGACTGCTACTATTATCTGACATTAGACTGCTACTATTATCTGACATTTGACTGCTACTTTTATCTGACATTAGACTGCTACTTTTATCTGACATTAGACTGCTACTATTATCTGACATTAGACTGCTACTATTATCTGACATTTGACTGCTACTTTTATCTGACATTAGACTGCTACTTTTATCTGACATTAGACTGCTACTATTATCTGACATTAGACTGCTACTATTATCTGATATTTGACTGCTACTATTATCTGACATTAGACTGCTACTATTATCTGATATTTGATTGCTACTATTATCTGACATTAGACTGCTACTATTATCTGATATTTGACTGCTACTATTATCTGACATTAGACTGCTACTATTATCTGATATTTGACTGCTACTATTATCTGACATTAGACTGCTACTATTATCTGATATTTGACTGCTACTATTATCTGATATTTGACTGCTACTATTATCTGATATTTGACTGCTACTATTATCTGATATTTGACTGCTACTATTATCTGATATTTGACTGCTACTATTATCTGATATTTGACTGCTACTTTTATCTGATATTTGACTGCTACTATTATCTGATATTTGACTGCTACTATTATCTGATATTTGACTGCTACTATTATCTGATATTTGACTGCTACTATTATCTGATATTTGACTGCTACTGTTTATATGTACTTAAAAGGTGTATGAGAATGTTGTATGAGAATGTTGTATGAGAATGTTGTATGAGAATGTTGTATGAGAATGTTGTACGAGAATGTTGTACGAGAATGTTGTACGAGAATGTTGTACGAGAATGTTGTACGAGAATGTTGTACGAGAATGTTGTACGAGAATGTTGTACGAGAATGTTGTACGAGAATGTTGTACGAGAATGTTGTACGAGAATGTTGTACGAGAATGTTGTACGAGAATGTTGTACGAGAATGTTGTACGAGAATGTTGTATGAGAATGTTGTGAATGTTGTACGAGAATGTTGTACGAGAATGTTGTACGAGAATGTTGTACGAGAATGTTGTACGAGAATGTTGTACGAGAATGTTGTACGAGAATGTTGTACGAGAATGTTGTATGAGAATGTTGTACGAGAATGTTGTACGAGAATGTTGTACGAGAATGTTGTACGAGAATGTTGTACGAGAATGTTGTACGAGAATGTTGTACGAGAATGTTGTACGAGAATGTTGTATGAGAATGTTGTATGAGAATGTTGTATGAGAATGTTGTACGAGAATGTTGTACGAGAATGTTGTACGAGAATGTTGTATGAGAATGTTGTATGAGAATGTTGTATGAGAATGTTGTATGAGAATGTTGTATGAGAATGTTGTTAGCGGTGAGAAATAGATTGATGAACTTACTCTTTGAAAGGTAGCATCCCAATGTCTGTGGAAATAAAGAATGAAGAGATTTATTGAATACACACTGAGCTGATTGTTGTCTGTGTGGACATGTGACTGACAGACTTTGATTGACAGGCTGTGAGTGACAGACTGTGACTGACAGACTGTCATTGAAGGACAGTGACTGACAGACTATGATTGATGGACTGTGACTGACAGACTGTGATTGATGGACTGTGACTGTGATTGACAGACTGTGACTGACAGACTGTGATTGATGGACTGTGACTGACAGACTGTGATTGATGGACTGTGATTGACAGACTCTGATTAACCGACGGTGAGTGACAGACTGTGATTGACAGACTGTGACTGACAGACTGTGACTGACAGACTTAAGAACAAACTTATAAATAACAACATGGAACCAAATTTCTAATCACATGTGACCTTGAGAACAGCAGCTTTTGACCTTGAGAACAGCAGCATTTGACCTTGAGAACAACAGCATTTGACCTTGAGAACAACAGCATTTGACCTTGAGAAAAGCTGGCGGGGAGAGAACTATCTGATACTCACATGTGACCTTGAGAACAATTTCATCCCGAGATTTGATGAGGTTAAGTACATCCTCATGGATTGCTTCTGAAATGTTGAAGCCATTCACACGAACAACTTCATCGCCAACCTGGACAGAAAGTTTGGACAAAATTACTTGTTTTCTTGGATCAAGAATCTTACGGGAGCAGCCAATCTTTAAAAAAAAATATGTTTAAGTCACAATTGCATAAGTGTATCAAGTTATCAATCAATCAATCTATCAAGCAATCAACCATTTCAATTGAGTTAGTATGAGTTTAGTTTATTCTAATTTGTTAGCAATGAAATGTTAATAAAGTTTGTGAGAATTGATAAAACTGTTGGAACATCAATTTTTTTACAGCAATCATCAAGATTTGTGGCACTCATAGTGTTACAGTTGGACATTTACCTTAAGCCCCTGTCTGTCAGCTTGAGAACCTGGTGCCACTTGTGTCACAAAAATGCCAACTCCATGTTCATATCCTGGTTAAGAGGGTCAAATCAAGAAATAAATGATCCCGTACGGAGTGCATCCCTAAGTTTACAGTAGCAATGTAACAGAGCCATAATATCAGTTTGGTATAGACCAGTGGGCCGCAAACTCATTAGTCAAAAGAGCCAAACAACAGCAGCAGGACGATTAACAAATTTTTGAGAGGCAAATTCCTTTTCAAGAACCTGTCAAGCACCATGTTTTTCGGAGTCAAAATTGATTTGTGGCTGGCTCGCTAAAGAGCTACGTGCGAGCCGCGATTTGCCGACCACTGGTAGAGACACTTTTTTACTAATATTTGACACAGGTATAGACACTTTTTGTGAAAGCAAGACAAGTATGTATGGTATAGACACTTTTTGTGAAATCAAGACAAGTATGTATGGTATAGACACTTTTTGGGAAAGCAAGACAAGTATGTATGGTATAGGCACTTTTTGTGAAAACAAGACAAGTATGTGTGGTATAGACACTTTTTGTGAAAGCAAGACAAGTATGTATGGTATAGACACTTTTTGTGAAAGCAAGACAAGTATGTGTGGTATAGACACTTTTTGTGAAAGCAAGACAAGTATGTGTGGTATAGACACTTTTTGTGAAAGCAAGACAAGTATGTATGGTATAGACACTTTTTGTGAAAGCAAGACAAGTATGTATGGTATAGACACTTTTTGTGAAAGCAAGACAAGTATGTATGGTATAGACACTTTTTGTGAAAGCAAGACAAGTATGTATGGTATAGACACTTTTTGTGAAAGCAAGACAAGTATGTATGGTATAGACACTTTTTGTGAAAGCAAGACAAGTATGTGTGGTATAGACACTTTTTGTGAAAGCAAGACAAGTATGTATGGTATAGACACTTTTTGTGAAAGCAAGACAAGTATGTATGGTATAGACACTTTTTGTGAAAGCAAGACAAGTATGTGTGGTATATACACTTTTTGTGAAAGCAAGACAAGTATGTATGGTATAGACACTTTTTGTGAAAACAAGACAAGTATGTGTGGTATAGACACTTTTTGTGAAAGCAAGACAAGTATGTGTGGTATAGAAACTTTTTGTGAAAGCAAGACAAGTATGTATGGTATAGACACTTTTTGTGAAAGCAAGACAAGTATGTATGGTATAGACACTTTTTGTGAAAGCAAGACAAGTATGTGTGGTATAGACACTTTTTGTGAAAGCAAGACAACCATGTGTGGTATAGACACTTTTTGTGAAAACAAGACAACCATGTGTGGTATAGACACTTTTTGTGAAAGCAAGACAAGTATGTGTGGTATAGAAACTTTTTGTGAAAGCAAGACAAGTATGTATGGTATAGACACTTTTTGTGAAAACAAGACAAGTATGTATGGTATAGACACTTTTTGTGAAAGCAATACAAGTATGTATGGTATAGAAACTTTTTGTGAAAGCAAGACAAGTATGTATGGTATAGACACTTTTTGTGAAAACAACACAAGTATGTGTGGTATAGGCACTTTTTGTGAAAACAAGACAAGTATGTGTGGTATAGACACTTTTTGTGAAAGCAAGACAAGTATGTATGGTATAGACACTTTTTGTGAAAACAAGACAAGTATGTGTGGTATAGACACTTTTTGTGAAAGCAAGACAAGTATGTGTGGTATAGAAACTTTTTGTGAAAGCAAGACAAGTATGTGTGGTATAGACACTTTTTCTGAAAGCAAGACAAGTATGTATGGTATAGACACTTTTTGTGAAAACAAGACAAGTATGTATGGTATAGACACTTTTTGTGAAAACAAGACAAGTATGTATGGCATAGACACTTTTTGTGAAAGCAAGACAAGTATGTACGGTATAGACATTTTTTGTGAAAGCAAGACAAGTATGTGTGGTATAGACACTTTTTGTGAAAGCAAGACAAGTATGTGTGGTATAGACACTTTTTGTGAAA
>CAXITT010000020.1:2145524-2187826 GCA_964033795.1 Lymnaea stagnalis | reverse complement strand
ATGTGTGGTATAGACACTTTTTGTGAAAGCAAGACAACCATGTGTGGTATAGACACTTTTTGTGAAAACAAGACAACCATGTGTGGTATAGACACTTTTTGTGAAAGCAAGACAAGTATGTGTGGTATACACACTTTTTGTAAAAGCAAGACAAGTATGTATGGTATAGACACTTTTTGTGAAAACAAGACAAGTATGTGTGGTATAGACACTTTTTGTGAAAGCAAGACAAGTATGTGTGGTATAGACACTTTTTGTGAAAACAAGACAAGTATGTATGGTATAGGCACTTTTTGTGAAAACAAGACAAGTATGTGTGGTATAGACACTTTTTGTGAAAGCAAGACAAGTATGTGTGGTATAGACACTTTTTGTGAAAACAAGACAAGTATGTATGGTATAGGCTCTTTTTGTGAAAACAAGACAAGTATGTGTGGTATAGACACTTTTTGTGAAAGCAAGACAAGTATGTATGGTATAGGCACTTTTTGTGAAAACAAGACAAGTATGTATGGTATAGACACTTTTTGTGAAAGCAAGACAAGTATGTATGGTATAGACACTTTTTGTGAAAGCAAGACAAGTATGTGTGGTATAGACACTTTTTGTGAAAGCAAGACAAGTATGTGTGGTATAGACACTTTTTGTGAAAACAAGACAAGTATGTATGGTATAGACACTTTTTGTGAAAACAAGACAAGTATGTATGGTATAGACACTTTTTGTGAAACCAAGACAAGTATGTATGGTATAGACACTTTTTTGAAAGCAAGACAAGTATGTATGGTATAGACACTTTTTGTGAAAGCAAGACAAGTATGTGTGGTATAGACACTTTTTGTGAAAGCAAGACAAGTATGTATGGTATAGACACTTTTTGTGAAAGCAAGACAAGTATGTATGGTATAGACACTTTTTGTGAAAGCAAGACAAGTATGTATGGTATAGACACTTTTTGTGAAAACAAGACAAGTATGTGTGGTATAGACACTTTTTGTGAAAACAAGACAAGTATGTATGGTATAGACACTTTTTGTGAAAGCAAGACAAGTATGTATGGTATAGACACTTTTTGTGAAAGCAAGACAAGTATGTATGGTATAGACACTTTTTGTGAAAACAAGACAAGTATGTATGGTATAGACACTTTTTGTGAAAGCAAGACAAGTATGTATGGTATAGACACTTTTTGTGAAAGCAAGACAAGTATGTATGGTATAGACACTTTTTGTGAAAGCAAGACAAGTATGTATGGTATAGACACTTTTTGTGAAAACAAGACAAGTATGTATGGTATAGACACTTTTTGTGAAAACAAGACAAGTATGTACGGTATAGACATTTTTTGTGAAAGCAAGACAAGTATGTGTGGTATAGACACTTTTTGTGAAAGCAAGACAAGTATGTGTGGTATAGACACTTTTTGTGAAAGCAAGACAAGTATGTGTGGTATAGACACTTTTTGTGAAAACAAGACAAGTATGTGTGGTATAGACACTTTTTGTGAAAACAAGACAAGTATGTATGGTATAGACACTTTTTGTGAAAGCAAGACAAGTATGTGTGGTATAGGCACTTTTTGTGAAAACAAGACAAGTATGTGTGGTATAGACACTTTTTGTGAAAGCAAGACAAGTATGTATGGTATAGACACTTTTTGTGAAAGCAAAACAAGTATGTGTGGTATAGACACTTTTTGTGAAAGCAAGACAACCATGTGTGGTATAGACACTTTTTGTGAAAACAAGACAACCATGTGTGGTATAGACACTTTTTGTGAAAGCAAGACAAGTATGTGTGGTATAGACACTTTTTGTGAAAGCAAGACAAGTATGTATGGTATAGACACTTTTTGTGAAAACAAGACAAGTATGTATGGTATAGACACTTTTTGTGAAAGCAAGACAAGTATGTGTGGTATAGACACTTTTTGTGAAAGCAAGACAAGTATGTATGGTATAGACACTTTTTGTGAAAACAAGACAAGTATGTGTGGTATAGACACTTTTTGTGAAAGCAAGACAAGTATGTGTGGTATAGACACTTTTTGTGAAAGCAAGACAAGTATGTATGGTATAGGCACTTTTTGTGAAAACAAGACAAGTATGTATGGTATAGACACTTTTTGTGAAAACAAGACAAGTATGTATGGTATAGACACTTTTTGTGAAAACAAGACAAGTATGTATGGTATAGGCACTTTTTGTGAAAACAAGACAAGTATGTGTGGTATAGACACTTTTTGTGAAAGCAAGACAAGTATGTATGGTATAGACACTTTTTTTGAAAGCAAGACAAGTATGTATGGTATAGACACTTTTTGTGAAAGCAAGACAAGTATGTGTGGTATAGACACTTTTTGTGAAAGCAAGACAAGTATGTATGGTATAGACACTTTTTGTGAAAGCAAGACAAGTATGTATGGTATAGACACTTTTTGTGAAAGCAAGACAAGTATGTATGGTATAGACACTTTTTGTGAAAGCAAGACAAGTATGTATGGTATAGACACTTTTTGTGAAAGCAAGACAAGTATGTATGGTATAGACACTTTTTGTGAAAGCAAGACAAGTATGTATGGTATAGACACTTTTTGTGAAAGCAAGACAAGTATGTATGGTATAGACACTTTTTGTGAAAGCAAGACAAGTATGTATGGTATAGACACTTTTTGTGAAAGCAAGACAAGTATGTATGGTATAGACACTTTTTGTGAAAGCAAGACAAGTATGTATGGTATAGACACTTTTTGTGAAAGCAAGACAAGTATGTATGGTATAGACACTTTTTGTGAAAGCAAGACAAGTATGTATGGTATAGACACTTTTTGTGAAAGCAAGACAAGTATGTATGGTATAGACACTTTTTGTGAAAGCAAGACAAGTATGTATGGTATAGACACTTTTTGTGAAAGCAAGACAAGTATGTATGGTATAGACACTTTTTGTGAAAGCAAGACAAGTATGTATGGTATAGACACTTTTTGTGAAAGCAAGACAAGTATGTATGGTATAGACACTTTTTGTGAAAGCAAGACAAGTATGTATGGTATAGACACTTTTTGTGAAAGCAAGACAAGTATGTATGGTATAGACACTTTTTGTGAAAGCAAGACAAGTATGTATGGTATAGACACTTTTTGTGAAAGCAAGACAAGTATGTGTGGTATAGACACTTTTTGTGAAAGCAAGACAAGTATGTATGGTATAGACACTTTTTGTGAAAGCAAGACAAGTATGTATGGTATAGGCAATTTTTGGGAAAGCAAGACAAGTATGTATGGTATAGGCACTTTTTGTGAAAGCAAGACAAGTATGTATGGTATAGGCACTTTTTGGGAAAGCAAGACAAGTATGTATGGTATAGACACTTTTTGTGAAAGCAAGACAAGTATGTGTGGTATAGGCACTTTTTGGGAAGGCTAAATCACTATGAAAAGTAGGACAAGAGCTTTTCTAATCAGCTGGTCAAAATGCGGTCATTTCAAATTTTTGTTAGTTGGTCTATAATGAGCTGTGATGTTTTGACTTGAGAGAGAGTCGTAAACCTTCCCTGGTATGATGCTGTATGGTCTGATCAATTTACCTCCCCTGACAGAGAATCCTAAGCCCTCCCCCACACGACGCTGCAGTCTGATCTGTCGCAACTTGACTCCAGGTATCGGTGGAACTTTTCTACTGTACTCAATCTGGTGACGCATCAGTATCATCGGCCTGGAGAGACAAGGTCATTAGTGAGGGGACAAGACACTCAATTCTGCATGCTCATATTCTATGTTATCTCATGAAGTCATAGGCAAAAAGTGCCCATAAAGAATGCTTCTATGTTACCTCATGAAGTCATACAATTCCAATTTGTTGGGTTCATTGAGCAGAATTCTCAGATCAAATAACAATCGGTTCAAGTCTTGGCTCCTTGGAAAATTAAGTAAAGACAAGTTATTAACAACATATGTGTGAAATATTAGGAAAGTTATTAACAACACAGGTGTCGAACTTTAGGCAAGTTATTAACAACACACGTGTCAAATATAACGTAATGTTTTACCTACACATGGGTCAAATATTAGTCAATGTTTTAACTACACATGTGTCAAATATTAGGCAATGTTTAAACTACACATGTGTCAAACATTAGGCAATGCTTTAACAACACATGGATCAATTTTACGTAATGTTTTTAAGTATGTAATAACCATATAATGATAGGGACAAATAATTTAGCGATTTTAATGCTAACTAAAAACAAAAAACTACTTACGCCTGATACTGACGGAGCAAATTGAACAACCTATCCCGATCATCATCATGGGGAATGAGCTCTTTTACCTGAGGAGATATTGTTGTAAGGTTTCAGAAATATACAAATGAAATTTAAATATAAATCATAATTAAACTTACTGCAAAAAGATGTTATTAAAATGTGGGTACACTAATGACTAATTCATCTTATTACACCAATGATTAATTCATCTTATTACACCAATGATTAATTTATCTTATTACACTAATGATTAATTCATCTTATTACACCAATGATTAATTCATCTTATTACACCAATGACTAATTCATCTTATTGCAAACAGATTATTTACAAAATTCAGTTCCATAACAATTACAGAATATCAAAATCCTTATCCTTATTAGTATAAGCTGCATTATTATAATAGAGACCTGTCTGGTTAAATTTGTAAATACTGATTTTTTATATTAAAATAAATGTTGGGGGAAAAAAAACAAGTTATAAAATATCTTACCCAAAAATTTGTAAAGTGAAAAATAAAATGATTCTCATTTTCAATGAACTCAATTTTGTTTTCAACCTTTTTAACTATTTTATTCCCAACAAATATTCAGGACATTTTAGGTTGAGAACACTTCTCAGATGGTGGTCAGTGCAACACATAAATACAAAAATGACATGGTGAGTAAGGTAGGTGAAACTTAATGAGAAGCTTGGACTGTGAGAAATCTCATGGTGAATTAAAGTACATAATGAGAGGCTTGGACTGTGAGAAATCTCATGGTGAATTAAAATACATAATGAGAAGCTTGGACTGTGAGAAATCTCATGGTGAATTAAAGTACATAATGAGAAGCTAGGACTGTGAGAAATCTCATGGTGAATTAAAGTACATAATGAGAAGCTTGGACTGTGAGAAATCTCATGGTGAATTAAAGTACATAATGAGAGGCTTGGACTGTGAGAAATCTCATGGTGAATTAAAATACATAATGAGAGGCTTGGACTGTGAGAAATCTCATGGTGAATTAAAGTACATAATGAGAAGCTTGGACTGTGAGAAATCTCATGGTGAATTAAAGTACATAATGAGAGGCTTGGACTGTGAGAAATCTCATGGTGAATTAAAGTACATAATGAGAGGCTTGGACTGTGAGAAATCTCATGGTGAATTAAAATACATAATGAGAGGCTTGGACTGTGAGAAATCTCATGGTGAATTAAAGTACATAATGAGAAGCTTGGACTGTGAGAAATCTCATGGTGAATTAAAGTACATAATGAGAGGCTTGGACTGTGAGAAATCTCATGGTGAATTAAAGTACATAATGAGAGGCTTGGACTGTGAGAAATCTCATGGTGAATTAAAGTACATAATGAGAAGCTTGGACTGTGAGAAATCTCATGGTGAATTAAAATACATAATGAGAGGCTTGGACTGTGAGAAATCTCATGGTGAATTAAAGTACATAATGAGAGGCTTGGACTGTGAGAAATCTCATGGTGAATTAAAGTACATAATGAGAAGCTTGGACTGTGAGAAATCTCATGGTGAATTAAAGTACATAATGAGAGGCTTGGACTGTGAGAAATCTCATGGTGAATTAAAGTACATAATGAGAGGCTTGGACTGTGAGAAATCTCATGGTGAATTAAAGTACATAATGAGAGGCTTGGACTGTGAGAAATCTCATGGTGAATTAAAATATATAATGAGAGGCTTGGACTGTGAGAAATCTCATGGTGAATTAAAATATATAATGAGAGGCTTGGACTGTGAGAAATCTCATGGTGAATTAAAGTACATAATGAGAAGCTAGGACTGTGAGAAATCTCATGGTGAATTAAAGTACATAATGAGAAGCTTGGACTGTGAGAGATCTCATGGTGAATTAAAGTACATAATGAGAGGCTTGGACTGTGAGAAATCTCATGGTGAATTAAAATACATAATGAGAGGCTTGGACTGTGAGAAATCGCATGGTGAATTAAAGTACATAATGAGAGGCTTGGACTGTGAGAAATCCCTTGGTGAATTAAAATAGAGACAAACTATTATCACAGTAAAACAGTCGCCTGGAATTTGATTCCAAACAAAACAAATGAGATAAGACTTCTTTAGCTGATTAAACACATTTATCTTATTTATTTATACATTGTCTGCATACTTAAAAACTATAATGAATATCACATAATGTATGTACCAGTACTAATAATAGGCCTTTGTAAAGGCCTCGCAGACCCGGCTTACAATAAGAATAATAATTTAATGATCTGAAAAGAAATGGCGTTTCATAATTTATTGAGCTACAGCCAAAATGTCCACCACTTTGTTGAGTCTTGAGTACACCTTCATCTTCTCAAAACTTTTCACTTAGACTTCCCATGAGAATAAATTAAATTGAACAGCTTGCTTCTAACATATTATTCTTCCAATTAAATTTAACACTGATTTTAACACTAATCACTTGGATTTTTCAATCTTACACTCAACTGAAATTGATATAACAATGTTCTTGTTTTATTGATAGACCTAAGACATTTCTAGAGTATAGACCTAAGACATTTCTAGAGTCTCACCTGATAGACAAATCTGTGAGACATTATAAATGAGTGAACTGTTAATCCAATGCTAATGAGACTCTGCCCATAGTGAAAATTCACCTAATGAAAGTGCATCCATCTAGTTGGCCTCAGCCCACGAATGCCAGATAGTGCATGATAGCATATCAAGGCTAACATCATTTCCATTTATAGTTGTCAAATTTACAATCAATAACCATTCTATAATCTGACAGCTGCTGCCAGTCCATCAATGTCAGCTTCCCAAGTTGGTCTAGGCTGTAGCTTATCTGTGCAGAGACAGATGTTGAAGGCCACACACATACGGTCACAGTGAGTGACATGGTGCAGTCACAGTGAGTGACATGGTGCGTTTGAACTAAGTGATCTGTGTGTGTGTTGTGGACCTGGCTGTTTACATTTAGTTGGAAAAAAAATAATAAAATCACAACTACATGGGATAAATTAAGAATTGATTTGTAGATTTCTTAATGGAAGTTAGGGGAAATATTTAAAAAATATCAAAGAAAATGCTGAGCCAGTAGAGCAGTCTTTGAATGTTCAACAATGTAATCAAAGTATGGCATATAATATAAAACTAAAATATAAAGCTAAAATTTTCTATGAGTGTTATTTATTTAATGATCAACTGTCAAAATTGAAGAAAATGAAAATTATTGAGACACTGTCTTTTATAACGATTATAATATTTATTTTATTGAAAGAAAGCATTTTCAAAGACTAATGGTACTGAATAAATTGAATCGAAATTTAAGCATTTTCATTTGCTTGTTGATTTGCCGCAGTATCTGTGATGCAAACATATACATATTGATTTTCCTAAATATCCGTGATGCAAACATATACACATTGATTTTCCTAACTATCCGTGATGCAAACATATACATATTGATTTGCCGAAGTATCCGTGATGCAAACATATAAATATTGATTTGCCGAAGTATCCGTGATGCAAACATATACACATTGATTTGCCGAAGTATCCGTGATGCAAACATATACACATTGATTTTCCTAAGTATCCGTGATGCAAACATATACACGTTGATTTTCCTAAGTATCCGTGATGCAAACATATACCGTACACATTGATCACTCATAAAACATAATTTTAAAACTTTTGTGAAACATTCTAGGATGTGATTGAAATTTTACAGGGACCTTAAACAACAGGAGGATCCAAGGGTGGGGTGCACCTCCGGCAGAGGGGTTGGGGGTGCACCTCCGGCAGAGGGGTTGGGGGTGCACCTCCTGCCAACGGGTTGGGGGTGCATCTCCTGCCGAGGGGTTGGGGGTGCATCTCCTGCCGAGGGGTTGGGAGTGCATCTCCTGCCGAGGGGTTGGGGGTGCATCTCCTGCCGAGGGGTTGGGGGTGCATCTCCTGCCGAGAGGTTGGGGGTGCACCTCTGGCCGAAGGGTTGGGGGTGCACCTCTGGCCGAGGGCTTAACAATCAAACTAAAAATTTAGTAACGTATAAACTTTTTTGATAAAAGTAAAAATATTTCACCCACCACTGGCCCAAGATGGTTAAAAAAAACAATAACACTTGACCCAGGCCATTGGTGATGGGGTGGGGGTGCAGCTGCGGGCGAGGGGGTGGGGGTGCACCGCCTGCCGAGGGGTTGGGAGTGCATCTCCTGCCGAGGGGTTGGGGGTGCATCTCCTGCCGAGGGGTTGGGGGTGCATCTCCTGCCGAGAGGTTGGGGGTGCATCTCCTGCCGAGAGGTTGGGGGTGCACCTCTGGCCGAGGGGTTGGGGGTGCACCTCTGGCCGAGGGCTTAACAATCAAACTAAAAATTTAGTAACGTATAAACTTTTTTGAAAAAAGTAAAAATATTTCACCCACCACTGGCCCAAGATGGTTAAAAAAAACAATAACACTTGACCCAGGCCATTGGTGAATTTTTAAACATTATTTATGTGAAATAAAGAATAATGTGTTTCTAGATCAGTGGTCGGCAAACTTCAGCCCTGGACCTAATCCTGCCCCACACATCTCTATGTGTACCAAATCCTGCCCCACACATCTCTATGTGGACCAAATCCTGCCCCACACATCTCTATGTGGACCAAATCCTGCCCCACACATCTCTATGTGGACCAAATTCTGCCCCACACATCTCTATGTGGACCAAATCCTGCCCCACACATCTCTATGTGTACCAAATCCTGCCCCACACATCTCTATGTGGACCAAATCCTGCCCCATACATCTCTATGTGGACCAAATCCTGCCCACACATCTCTATGTGGACCAAATCCTGCCCCACACATCTTTATGTGGACCAAATCCTGCCCCACTTATCTTTATGCGGACCAAATCCTGCCCCACACATCTTTATTCATGGTCCACTCCAAATCCTGCCCCCTCCACCTCTATGTGAACCAATTCCTCCCCACACATCTCTATGTGGACCAAATCCTGCCCCACACATCTTTATGTGGACCAAATCCTGCCCCACTTATCTTTATGCGGACCAAATCCTGCCCCACACATCTTTATGCATGGTCCACAAGTTAGAAAGGGATTTTACATGCTTGAAATTTTACATACTCAATTTTTTTTTAAAGTATACAAGCTAAGAAAGTCATATATGTGACGTTCAAATTGCAAGAGGCCACTGCTTGATGCCCATGAGGCCACTACTTGATGCCCCTGAGGCCACTGCTTGATGCTCATGAGGCCACTGCTTGATGCTCATGAGGCCACTGCTTCATGCCCCTGAGGCCACTGCTTGATGCCCCTGAGGCCACTGCTTGATGCCCACGAGGGCACTGCTTGATGCCCATGAGGGCACTGCTTGATGCCCATGCTGTGATGACACACAGTTGTGATACAGCAGTGGATCTTTTTTAAGTATCAGTATTTAAAGCCCCATACCAAAAATTGACCTTATCATTTTACACCAAAAATAAGTACCCATATCTTTAGCTCCCTACCAAGGACTTAATCATTTACATCCAAAATACTTGACATAATTACATCCAAACTACATTTGGCCTTCAATGAGAACGCCCAGGTGTACATTGAGAATCCGCACTCCCTATCTGAACTAACTCCTACGGTAAGTTTGCCTCTTGGCCAGCTGCCCTTTAAATATTGACCACTGGATGCTTAAATCTTGACCACTGCTCCAGAGGACTGAATTGATACACAGCATCTGACTGAAAGCTTTAGAATCAACACACTTCAACAAGTGAACTTCATTTCTCAACACAAAAATAAAATGTAAATATAGTGAAAACTACAGCCACACTAACTATAGGAATAACAACCAACATTTGGTTAGAGGTTAGAGTGAGTTCTCAGTGGTGATCGTTGTATGCAAAACAATTAACAGCAGACGACCAGATAGGAACACCTTCTTACCTTCTGTCTAAAGATTGTGTCCGCCATGATTTCTTCTAGTCAAATAATTGTACACCTGTAGTTCAATGTTTCACACTTGTAGTTCAATGTTTTACACTTGTAGTTCAATGTTTTACACTTGTAGTTCAATGTTTTACACTTGTTCAATGTTTTAAACCCGTTGTTCAATGTTTTACACTTGTTGTTCAATGTTTTACACTACTGTTATAATCACATACACTTGTAATGAAAATTGCTGATAAAAATGTTAACAATATTTCTGAAACACTATTCCTTACTTGAGGGCAAATTCTGGATTGAACAGTGGAAATTTAAATTCTGGATTGAAAAATGGATATTTAAATTCCAAGATTCAAACGATGCAACAATAGAAACTAGACTGCATTTCTGACTGCCACCATAAGTGCACTACAGTCTCATAGATGAGCCAAACTCAGTAGTTGGTACCCTGGATCTGGGTCCTTTCGTATGAACACTTGAGGGCCAAGACGACACTCCAACTGTGCTACACGGACATTCCAACAGGGCTGCATGGACACTCCAACAGTGCTACATGGACACTCCATCAGTGCTGCATGGACACTCCAACAGCGCTGCATGGACACTCCAACAGTGCTGCATGGACACTCCAACAGTGCTGCATGGACACTCCAACAGTGCTACATGGACACTCCAACAGTGCTACATGGACAACAGATAGACAACACCACACGTAGGTCTTACTAGCCTGGTAGACAACACCACACCTAGGTCTTACTAGCCTGGTAGACAACTCTACACCTATGTTTTACTAGCCTGGTAGACAACTCTACACCTATGTTTTACTAGCCTGGTAGACAACACCACACCTATGTTTTACTAGCCTGGTAGACAACTCTACACCTATGTTTAACTAGCCTGGTAGACAACTCTACACCTATGCTTTACTAGCCTGGTAGAACTGGACATCTAGAAAAGAACACATCAATACTTTACAGGCCACTTCTTCAATGTCAAGTTTTAATTAGTTAAAAAATGGTTGAGCCTATATTTACAAAGAGCGCTGGGAGTTGAAACCTCTACGCTGAGAGTTGAAACCTCTACGCTGAGAGTTGAAACCTCTACGCTAAGCAATCACACTTTGTTACATTCCATTGTTTTTAAGAAATTCCAACAAATCTTACACAGTTCAAACACCAAGTTCAGTTCAAACAAAAATTTCAATCATCTGACAAGACTTTGCACTTAAAATCCATGCCCCATATTTGTTGTCCTAAAGATCACCAACTGATATTTTCTCTGAAGGAAACGAACAATTATATTAGATTGTTGAGTGTCCTTAAGAAGCTAGCTACCTGCATGAGTCAGATTACAACCAGCAGTTCTCAACATGTATGAAAATAGTGGTTACAACCAGCAGTTCTCACCATGTATGAAAACAGTGGTTACAACCAGCAGTTCTCAACATGTATGAAAATAGTGGTTACAACCAGCAGTTCTCAACATGCATGAACATAGTGCCAAGTAAAATTTAAAGTATCAACAAAATGTCCCAGAAAAGTATTAAAAATTGTAACTGTTTTTAAATAAATTGAAATCTATTTAAACGTTTGAAAACTAAACAAATGATGATAAATTTATGAACTGAAAACATGAAATGTTTGAGAACCTCTCATGGATGTGCACATTTTGATCCAGGTCAATGAATAGACTTATCCATTAATATTTTCTCTACAACTAAATCTATCCACTCAGCATATCATTGGAATACAGTAAAACACAATCACGGTGCTCCAAAGCTCTTGATCCTCCAATGAAAAACAAAAGATTGAGGACGTGGTCTTAATTTATATAGACACCAGTCAAGGAATACTATGAATGTAGATATTATGATAATGAGGTTCAGGTATGTGTGGAGCATTGAGAGCTTTACAGCAGTCCCATTGAGAGCTTTACAGCAGTCCCATTGAGAGCTTTACAGCAGTCCCATTGAGAGCTTCACAGCAGTCCCATTGAGAGCTTTACAGCAGTCCCATTGAGAGCTTTACAGCAGTCCTATTGAGAGCTTTACAGCAGTCCCATTGAGAAGTTTACAGCAGACCCATTGAGAGCTTTACAGCAGTCCCATTGAGAGCTTTACAGCAGTCCCATTGAGAGCTTTACAGCAGTTCCATTGAGAGCTTTACAGCAGTCCTATTGAGAGCTTTACAGTAGGCCCATTGAGAGGTTTACAGCAGTCCCGTTGAGAGCTTTACAGCAGTCCCATTGAGAGCTTTACAGCAGTCCCATTGAGAGCTTTACAGCAGTCCCATTGAGAGCTTTACAGCAGTCCTATTGAGAGCTTTACAGCAGTCCCATTGAGAGCTTTACAGCAGACCCATTGAGAGGTTTACAGCAGTCCCATTGAGAGCTTTACAGCTGTCCCATTGAGAGCTTTACAGCAGTCCCATTGAGAGCTTTACAGCAGTCCCATTAAGAGCTTTACAGCAGTCCCATTGAGATCTTTACAGCAGACCCATTGAGAGCTTTACAGCAGACCCATTGAGAGGTTTACAGCAGACCCATTGAGAGCTTTACAGCAGTCCCATTGAGAGGTTTACAGCAGACCCATTGAGAGGTTTACAGCAGTCCCATTGAGAGCTTTACAGCAGTCCCATTGAGAGCTTTACAGCAGTCCCATTGAGAGCTTTACAGCAGCCCCATTGAGAGCTTTACAGCAGACCCATTGAGAGCTTTACAGCAGTCCCATTGAGAGCTTTACAGCAGACCCATTGAAAGGTTTACAGCAGTCCCATTGAGAGGTTTACAGTAGTCCAATTGAGAGCTTTACAGTAGTCTCATAGCCAGTGGACAAAAAGTTATCTGAAAACTGATTAAAACAAAATGGAGTGATCTCGTATAGTGACAACACCTTTTTAACGGGAGATAACAGTCAGCTTTCAGGGAAGTAAGACAGGGTAGTGCATTTAAAATTGGTGCAACCACATCATCAAATGATATAAGAGAAATTACAGGTTTAAAACTTCATCAAATGATATAAGAGAAATGACAGGTTTAAAACATCATCAAATGATATAAGAGAAATGACAGGTTTAAAAGAACCCTCTGTAGAAGATGGAGATGCTCTTCTCTGTTATACAGTTTTGGTTGCATCATGATGAATTTTTCATGGCTAGACTTGGTTATGAGTCCTCAGTATTACTTCTGAGGCCATTTTATGCATGCATTCCCTTCATAAAGAGTGGGATTGTTGTTTAGTTAGAATATATATGATAGCATGTAACATGTATGGCATTGTTAGTTCAACATGTATGGCATTGTTAGATCAACATGTATGGCATTGTTAGTTCAACATGTATGGCATTGTTAGATCAACATGTATGGCATCATTAGATCAACATGTATGGCATTGTTAGATCAACAACTATGGCATTGTTAGATCAACATGTATAGCATTGTTAAATGGTAGCTGTGAACTCAACATTAGGATCAGATCATGGACTGAACCCCCCCAAAAAAAAAAACAATTACTTTCCTTGCATGGCAAAACTTTCAAAGTACACAAGATTAATTAAATAGAGTCTCAGCACTTCAAAGTGCACAAGATTAATTAAATAATTAAATAGAGTCTCAGCACTTCAAAGTACACAAGATTAATTAAATAGAGTCTCAGCACGTCAAAGTGCACAAGATTAATTAAATAGAGTCTCAGCACTTCAAAGTACACAAGATTAATTAAATAGAATCTCAGCACTTCAAAGTGCACAAGATTAATTAAATAGAGTCACAGCACTTCAAAGTGCACAAGATTAATTAAATAGAGGCTCACCACTTCAAACCAAGATACATGATAACTAAAACAAACCACAATAACAACAAACATACATCATGACAGTTAAAATTCATGGTTTTAATAGCATTAAATTTCATGCATGCATGAAAAGTTACATCTAGTGAAAAGACTTGTTTGATGAAAAACATCCTGTTTAAAACAAGAATTCCATCTGCCCAATAGACAACTGATCAATAAGTGGCCTACTAGATTGAGAGCTTTTTGTTTTATCTGAAAAATGGGACTCAGTTAAGTTGATAGTAGTGTGGTAGACTTAGTAGCCTGGCCCTGGTGACAGGTGTGTACACAGTACACATCCTTAGCTTCTACCTGTGTACTCTGAGTTGTCTTGAAAAACAATATTAATACACTGGGCAGTGTGAGTGGTGCAAGTCAGTTAGTGTGTGTCCTATGATTTGTTTTATTTCAGTCACTTTGTGTGTGTCCTATGATTTGTTTTATTTCAGTCAATTTGTGTGTGTCCTATCATTTGTTTTATTTCAGTCAATTTGTGTGTGTCCTATCATTTGTTTTATTTCAGTCAATTTGTGTGTGTCCTATCATTTGTTTTATTTCAGTCAATTTGTGTGTGTCCTATCATTTGTTTTATTTCAGTCAATTTGTGTGTGTCCTATCATTTGTTTTATTTCAGTCAATTTGTGTGTGTCCTATGATTTGTTTTATTTCAGTCAATTTGTGTGTGTCCTATGATTTGTTTTATTTCAGTCAATTTGTGTGTGTCCTATCATTTGTTTTATTTCAGTCAATTTGTGTGTGTCCTATGATTTGTTTTATTTCAGTCAATTTGTGTGTGTCCTATCATTTGTTTTATTTCAGTCAATTTGTGTGTGTCCTATGATTTGTTTTATTTCAGTCAATTTGTGTGTGTCCTATCATTTGTTTTATTTCAGTCAATTTGTGTGTGTCCTATGATTTGTTTTATTTCAGTCAATTTGTGTGTGTCCTATCATTTGTTTTATTTCAGTCAATTTGTGTGTGTCCTATGATTTGTTTTATTTCAGTCAATTTGTGTGTGTCCTATCATTTGTTTTATTTCAGTCAATTTGTGTGTGTCCTATGATTTGTTTTATTTCAGTCAATTAGTATGTGTCCTATGATTTGTTTTATTTCAGTCAATTAGTGTGCGTCCTATGATTTGTTTTATTTTAGTCAATTTGTGTGTGTCCTATGATTTGTTTTCTTAACAGTGTTTTATAAGTCAATTAATGTGTGTCTTATGATTTGTTGTAAAGTGTTTTATAAGTCAGTTAGTGTGTGTCCTATGATTTGCTTTATTAACAGTGTTTTTTTAGACTGACTGACACAGAAAACAGACTGCACCGCAATCCATTTTTTAAAATAATAATAAACAAAGCTGTTGAGTGTATACTAGATTTTTTTTTTACTAATTTGTGTTTAGCTAGCAATATCTTAATCATTTTAAATGCTAAAATAAAGAATAGATAATGTTTTAACTTGGATTAAAAACTATTCTCAGATGGGCTAAGAATATTGCACCATGATATCTACAAAGTCAACAGCCTGCTGGATGAACAAAGATAATTTCTGGGAGAACTAGTCTGAGTCAATGATCCCTTTAAGTTGCGCGGCTGCGCAGCTATCTCACAGATGCCACGCAGCAGTTTTGAGTATCCGCGCAGCAAATTTCCATGTAAGTGTGTGTTTGTGGGCGGTAACATTTTATCCACAAAAAAAATGATTCTGTAAAACTTTTCACAAAACTGTATGATTTTGCACACGAACCAACAAACCTTAGAGGGAACATTGGTCAGAGTATGGAGAATGTATAAAATCGTTAGCTTTTAAACAAGTTTTTCACTCCAGGAACACATTTGCTGGGCAGGAAAAAGATTTGTGTCAAAAGAGAATATCCTTTGAGTATGCTTTGGATAATATTTAATACCATTTTTTATAATCCAGTGTAAAGACCTAACAAGTCTACAACAAAAGTTGTATGTTGTGTTGGTGTTAGGGTATTATATGATGGCACTTTTGTTAATGAACAACATTAAATGATGCATAAATACGGAAAGATACAAATGAAGCATCACTAACTCTCATGATTAAACCCACCCCCCCATCCCAAAAAACAACAACAAAACAACAAAAAAACAACAACAACAAAAAAAAAATGATAATGCAACCTTTGTTTTATATTAGAATTGCATTCCTATCCTTTACCTAAGCAAATATATTGGTTAACCGACAGTTAGTTTTTCTATTTTTGCTTTCACTAACAAATGTGACTACTTTTCCCAGATTTCATTTTCAAGCATGGAATTATGGATTGTGCAAAGAAGAAGTTGGTGTCATTATGTAAGGATACCTGATCTCAATCTTCTGCTCATCTAGAAAATTTAAAAGGCTGTTTAGAGATTAGCTTAAAGCTGGCTATTTATAGACATGATTCTTGCACACTTTAAGTGGCTTTCACTTCCTTGTGCATTAATAACTCTAATGAAGTCCAAGTTTCAAATGTAAAGAAACATCACAAATCATAAACAATATAACACTCTATACGTCACAATTTTATAATAATAAATGAATTTGTCATCAGTGTAGAGCGTGTATTTTCCCAAACCCTGTGATCTCATGTTTGCATCATGGTGGATTTCGTAACTGGCAACCCATTACTCTGATATACATTGTATTTATATGTACTTATCAGCTTAGTATTTTTTAATATAAAATTCAGACAGACACATGGTGGTTTAGCCCAATACTGCTTCAGCCATTCACAAACGGGAATAAATTTAGTTAGCTAATAATAGCAATTGCAACAAAAAAAAAACATATGCATTGCAGACTGTCAATTGTAAGAAAATAAAATTGTCACGCGTCACCACCACTCACAAACAAAACAGGATTGCCTGAAATGCTCTTCTTATCAATTTAATTCAAAGATATTTTCAGTATTGTTCGTCTTTAAAAATCTGCCAGCTCCTGGGTTAATAAAGGGAAAACAGTTGAACGATATCATTTATGTTAGAAATTAATACAACCCAATAAAATTAAAGAGTTTTGATTAATTTTAGTTTGTGTCGTCTGGTGAATTTCTGACTTGTTTGTCCCCCGATTAGTACAGGCCCAGTTATAACCGGTCTTTTCATTAATTTTAATTACTGGAACATTAACATGATAAAAGGCATTGCTTTTACTATAAATAACACTATTATTAATTATTATTCCAATGTAGATTAAGCATACATATACACTACAAAGTCTAAACAAAATTTTATATATTTTTGCGCAAATTCCGGCATTCTATGACTTGTTTAAATAAGATAATATATAAATCTGCCCCTAAAATTTTTATTAAAAGACTTCAAATAAATAAAAAAGACTCAACATCATTATAGCAATTATATTTTTATTAGAACATAGATATAGGAAAACAGTTAACATCGACAAATATTTAATTTCATTAATTAAATAAACAAAAAGAAATACATTTAAAAACACATAAATTGAATAATATTAAAAGGAAACTAGAAATTGTATAGATTCAGGATTATGAAGAGATGTTAGGTGCAAGAGAGAATTTTCATTTTCTATTGCAGAACTCAGAATTCCTTTTAATGCCAATGAAGCATATTTGGAAGTAGATTGCGATGACAAAGTTTATGAAGGAGAGATTGTGAGATACATCAACAAGGCAAAGCTGTCTGAAGAGCAATTCACCCAGAAAATGCCAGGCTGAACATTCTCAATACCTTTTAATCACATGCTGGTATCCTCTTACTCTTATTTAATCATAGTATTATTTTATCTTTTATTTACTTTATAATTTCAAGCAATGAATTGGAAAAAAATAAATTCTATTTACCTTTTATAATAATAATCAATAAGAATTGATTTAAACTTATACTTAAGCATAATATTTAATTAAAATACAAAAAAATTTTTTTTTTCTTTTGTACTTGCCTCTATAATTATAAGTAATAATTTTTACAATTTATTTTTTCAGGATTATTTTTAAGAGCCCTCAAATAAATTTAGCCAATGAAAAATAAAAAAATCTTTCTGTTATATAAAAGTGTTATTGCTCATTTTGTTGGATACTGATTTGAGTCTAAATTTACATTTTTCGCATAATGACATTTCCCATAGCCACCCACCAGGGTTGCCATGAGCCATGATGCATGGCGGGTCATGGCCATGGCAACCAAGGTGGCAGCTGTGTCAAAAAACACATGCCGTGACATGCCTGCCAAAATGGGGAGGGGAAAGGTAATATTTAAAAAAAATGTAATTCTAGTAACAGTAACAGCACAAGAATATATGTATTATTAACTAAGGGGGAGAATCCTACACTCACATACGTCATGACACCGAAGCGGATTGCAGAAATTGACCAGGCTTACTTTTTATAATTACATTTAGTCTTAGGATTGTCTATAATTTTAATCATTTAATTCATTACAATATTAATTTGCCAAAATTAATCCAACAAAGAAACTTCACATTACATTCAATGTCATCATGGCTGTTTTAGCAACAAATATTAATATAATTAATAATTAATTTTATTAAGTATTAAGAAATATGATTATGAATGAATCATGTCCTTCATGAGTAAATGAAAATGTAGTAGTAGTAGTCTGAAGACACTGAGTCACAGTGTGGTAGTATGTACTGTAAGTAGCTATACTTGAGTCACACTGTCGTAGTATGTACTGTAAGTAACTATACTGTAACTGTATTGTAAAGTCATGTTCATGTGCAAGTGTAGTAAGTAGTAGTAGTAGTTAGTAGGAGGGCTAAAACCAAAACCTACCAACAATTTCATTAATTAATTTAATAAGGAAGATAATCTCACCAGACTGATGAAAAACTTGGCAAACTGTCGGTCTATCATATCAATACTTAGCTTGTGCGCAAAATTAAACTATGGCTTCTCTTGTTTAAAAAAAAAAATAATTTCGTACTAATTGAGTAATATTTCAGCTTTGGCTTCTGTTTTCAGGTGATGGAGCGGATCAAGATATATACATCAGTAAGGGGAATTAACTATCAAGAAATTTTAAGTGGTAAGACTAAGAGCCCTTACATACCCTTGATCACACACAAAATAAAAAACAATAATCGTAATAATTAAACAATACCTAAAGACAACATTTTGTGTGTGTGTGTGTGTTATAAAAAGTTATATCGAGCAATCGGGCTAGGCGAAGTTAATATAAAGCATTTGAAAAAATTGTGCTCTTAATTTTAGAAATGCTCATTACATCTTTATGTGATACATTAATCGTGCCCGGGCACACTGGGATACCAACCCGGCTCACCCCGGTACTTTGTTTTAAGCAGCAGTGCACACCCTTAATTATTAACAAACTTAACAAAGTGGTAGTAGTAAATATGTTAACTGGTGAACGGACTATTCCCCCACGGAAATCCGTACGGAGTATTTGTATTAGTAGATGATCAGTGTTTCCTTCGGGCATCAATCTGGGAGGACACTGCCCCCCCCCCCTGGAGCAAGTCAACCCCCTCCCCCACCCCCCAGCCCGGGGGAAGTGAGTACAACGGAAAAAAAAATATTATATTTAAAAAATGACTAAATGTATTTAAAATAAAAAAAGGAACAGGTGCGTTGACACGATTACAATTAGTAAAAGTAATAAAATATCGATATGCTAAATATTATGGGTTATCCGTATATTAATAATATGATTAACGCCTATATTGTTAATAGACTTACACTTTTCGATTACAAAAAAAAATATCGCACTGTGACGAAAATTGACTGCTTCTGATCATTAGAAACTTACTGCTTGTAATCGCTATTATCGGTATTTTTACTTATTTATTTTTAGCAACTTCACATGTTTAAAAACTTAAATAACACGGTATTAAACTACATTTACATCACATCAAGGTTTACATTTTATTAAAGTTCCTACTAAGTAGGCCTTTCAAACATGTATAGGCTGTAAGCAAATTATGTTTCATAATTAAAGGATGACTCTTCAATGATTCAAGTAGGAAACAATGTTACCTCTAAGGTTTACTGGTTCGTGTGCAAAATCATACCGTTGTGTGCTTAGCTTTACAGCATCAATTTTCTGTGTGCAAAATTTTACAGCCCACAAAAACAAACACACATTTACATGGAAATTTGCTGCGCGGTACTCAAAACTGCTGCGCAGCGTCTTTGAGGTAGCTGCGCGGTCGCGCAGCTTAAAGGGAACATTGGTATGGAAATGTGTTAATTTAATTATACATTTAATTATGTTGTATGATGACATTTTGATTTGTGCGTTTTTTGATGTGCGTTTAACAAGATAGAATTTTTTTTAAAAAGTGATATTTTAAAAAAAAATAATTAAATTAAGAACTTAACGGGAACATACAAAAAGTAGCCTACAAGTTTTATAAATAATTATTATAAAGTCGAATGCGTTTTTGTTTTATTTAAATGATTAAATGTGCTTATTGTGTAAAAAAAAAATCCTGAATAACAAACAGACGTAACAAAAAAAAATTACTTGGCCATATTTATTAAATTCCCAACTGCTTTTTTATTTTTAATATTAGAATACTCAACAATCTGCGCCACTAGTTGGATTATCATGACGCCATTTCTATTAGTTTACTTGTAGTCCAGTGTAGTAGTTTTAGAAAACACTCTTATGGATTTGGTATTTTAAAAAATGTGTAAAGTTTATCGAAGAAGCAATTTATAAGTTGGATGCGGCTATTCGGACCCGGGTTCCTGTAGAGAAAATCGCTATTCGGACCCGGAGTGGTTCCGTATAGATCAAATGGCTTTGAACCCGTGTGCAGTAGTAGTAATAATAGTAGTATGAGAATTATTGTTTAAAATTGTTTTTTCTCATTGTTATTTCATAGATTCATAGTTTGGTTCTTTTTAGTTGTTTTTATTCTTTTTGCTTTGTTAAATTTCTTAATATTTTTTTTCTTCTAATTTTCTTTTTTGCCATGTTTGTAGCTCAAGGTTTTTATCTAATAGGCCTAATCAAGATAAAAAAAGATACATTTATTTTCATTAGAATTTTATAAAAGTAATAACATTAATTTAATTATTAAGATTAAATCCTTCATCAATTTAGATTTATCTTTATTATTTAAGTTAAAAGTAAAAGATTTAATTACACAGTACTTTATGGATTATTAGATATTATAAATGAAAATTTCATTCACAATGAATTAAATTCAACTATTCCTCTAATTTAAAGATAGCTTGGCTTAATCAGAACAAAACCACACCTTTTCGCTGGCACTGGGAGCAATACACCTGAACAGCGACTGTTTTCCTGATAACGCATTCCTAGCTCAAATCTCTTCTCAATAATCTTTCTCATACTTGGCCTAATTCACAAGATAGTTTGAATGAACAGTTTGGATTATACAAATGCATAAAGCATGAGAAATAGACTTATTATTTTGAAGGGCTAGTCCTTTTTTTTTCAACCATACCTGGCTACTGGGTGTAAAACACAGGCACATGATTAAAAATTTAATAATAAACAAAACTTAAGTGAAAGTGGCTTGTCAACATTTTTGTTTAGTTTTTTATTTGAGTTTGTGTACCAGTAATCCATCAAATAATAGGAGCCAAAATGATCAATAAATTGATCGTGGGCCCTTAAGATATAGAAGAAGAAGAAGAATAAATTAGGGGCCAGTATTTAAAATGTTCACTGGCAGTATGGAGTAGGTAACCAATAAAAGTAAAAGATTTCATTTTAAATTGTTCAAATTGCTACAAAATATTTTAAAACTTCTCATTAAAGATATAATATAAAATATTTTAAATTAAAATGGGGAAAAAATCGATCATGTACTGGAAATTGATCCACAAAATATAACACCACCTAGCTGCCACTCTACCAAGGATTTCTTAAAAACAGGCCAATAGGACATTTTTGCCGCGGGTAACCGTCACCTGATCAACGGAAAATGGACCCCACGTGATCAGTCGGGTCCGAATAGCGATTTTTGCGACCGGGACCCGGGTCCAATAGTCGATGTGTTATAACTTATCTGCTGAAAAAAAGTTTTAGTAGTTTGGAATTTCAAATAAATATTTCAATCCACTAAATATACGGAAAATTATACTTTATTTTTATATGATTCTTTTCAAATAAAATCACACAATAATGTATGATATATCAATAATAAATATAAATATAAATACTATACATATATATATAGGGCCTATATATATAAATATCAGACAGATACAAAAGTTAAAATTTAAAATTTGTCCCATTAAAATCTACTTAATAATGCCATAGATATAGCTTTTAAAATTATCGAACTTTCTGGAAATTTCTAGAATGAATATTCTTAGTTTTAAATCCAACGATATTTCAATATGGACAATGAAGGGTATTGCTACAACACTATGCTTATATCCATCAATTCTTATAGACTATGGTGATGTCTAAGCCTATTGATATTTATTTGGCTTATATTAGAAAAAATAAAACGGGGCCCCCGACCACATAGGAATGGATATTATGAGTTCAACACCCTTCGGTATTTAATAAGGAGAATAAAGTGTATGTGTACTAAGTTTGATCAAGATCCATCTACTCATGTACGAATATTTGTTGTTAATTTTATTTATTTAGCTCATATAAGGGAAAAACGAATTCGGGGCCCCCGGCCCTAAACGAATTTTATAAAAACTTTATAACCCCTTAAGAGTTCCTTCTGGATAAACATGGATATATGTGCCAAGTTTGGTCAAGATCCATCTATCATGAAAAAGCCTTTGTGGAACAAATAGATCCACAAACAAATTTTCTTTTTATATATATATACTAGCCAATATACCCGGCGTTGCACGGGATTGCATTATGAACCCATCCTTGTGTGACCCCGATCCCATTGGGACCCTAATACCATTCTGACACCGATCCTGGCGCAGTCATGTTTCCCGGTTTTATCCCGATCCCGGTGGATCCATTCAAGGTTGGGATCGCGAACCCAGTGTGATCCCATTTTTTTGTGGGATCCTGATGCCGCTGGGATAAAGATTATGATGGGATCCCGACCCCTCTCCTTTGGTATCCTGTATAAAAAAATTACTCAGGGTTACTGAAAGAACAGTCAACTCGGGGACAGTATAGAAATGAATAGAACTAACTAACATTTCATTTATCCCTTAAATTCCACAATATATCCCCTTGGAACAATTTAGAACTTTCTGGAACATTCTAGATTAAATTTAATAACCTGCTCAAAACATGTATAAAAACTACTTATCTAATTAATTTTCAAATACGATAAAAAATCTTCAACAAATACCATAATTATAATCCTTTTTCTTAATGTTAAGCGAGGGGCCCCGGGTGGCCCATTTCATAACTGTATCAATTTAGCTATGCCTGAGATAAGGGGCCCTATAAAAATGTGTCAGATAAATAATAAAGTTAAAATTTGAAATTTGTCCCATTAAAATCTATTTTAAAATTCCATAGTTATAGCTTTTTAAAATTATCGAACTTTCTGGAAAATTCTAGGTTGGATATTCTTAGTTTTAAATCCACCAATATTTCGATACGGGCAATGAAGTGTATTGCTACCAAGCTAGGTAGCATCCATGAATTCACATCGAAAGTAAAGTGTTGTTTAATTAAGCCTATTGATATTTATATAGCTTATATGAGGAAAAATGAAATGGGGCCCCCGACCCCAAAAGAATGGATATTATTAGTTCAGTACCCTTCGGTATTTGAATATGGATAATAAAGTATATGTGTAGTAAGTTTGGTCAAGATCCATCTACTCATGTAGGAGTATTTGTTGTTAATTTTATTTATAAAGCTCATATAAGGAAAAAAACTAATTCGGGGCCCCCGGTCCCAAACGAAATGTTATAAAAAGTTCATAACCTCTTAAAAGTTCCTTCCGGATATTGATGGATAAATGTGCCAAGTTTGGTCATGATCCATCAATCCACGTAAAAACGTATGTGGAACAAATCCAGCCCCAAACAAGCAAACGTTCACTTATATATAGAATATGATATGATGATATGATGATATGATGATATGATGATATGATTGTATGATGATATGATGATATGATGATATGATGATATGATGATAAGATGATATGATGGTATGATGATATGATGATATGATGATATGATGATATGATGATATGATGATATGATGATATGATGATATGATGATATGATGGTATGATGGTATGATGGTATGATGATATGATTATATGATGATATGATGATATGATGATATGATGATATGATGATATGATGATATGACGATATGATGATATGATAGTATGATGATATGATGATATGATTATATGATGATATGATGATATGATGATATGATGATATGATGATATGATGGTATGATGATATGATTAGCGTTCAACGTGTAAAATGACGTCAGCCTTTTATGATGGAAATATTTTTTGGCAGGAATTTTTTTTTGTGTGTAAATTCATTCCTGGATTAAGTAGTTAACCCTCAAAATACTGGACATGACTATTAAATTAACATTGCTACTTAGTAATAACAAATTTATGGATTAAGTAGTTAACCCTCAAAATACTGGACATGACTATTAAATTAACATTGCTACTTAGTAATAACAAATTTATGGATTAAGTAATTAACCCTCAAAATACTGGAAATGACTATTAAATTAACATTGCTACTTAGTAATAACAAATTTATGGATTAAGTAGTTAACCCTCAAAATACTGGACATGACTATTAAATTAACATTGCTACTTAGTAATAACAAATTTATGGATTAAGTAGTTAACCCTCAAAATACTGGACATGACTATTAAATTAACATTGCTACTTAGTAATAACCAATTTATGGATTAAGTAGTTAACCCTCAAAATACTGGACATGACTATTAAATTAACATTGCTACTTAGTAATAACAAATTTATGGATTAAGTAGTTAACCCTCAAAATACTGGACATGACTATTAAATTAACATTGCTACTTAGTAATAACAAATTTATGGATTAAGTAGTTAACCCTCAAAATACTGGACATGACTATTAAATTAACATTGCTACTTAGTAATAACAAATTTATGGATTATGTAGTTAACCCTCAAAATACTGGACATGACTATTAAATTAACATTGCTACTTAGTAATAACAAATTTATGGATTAAGTAGTTAACCCTCAAAATACTGGAAATGACTATTAAATTAACATTGCTACTTAGTAATAACACATTTATGGATTAAGTAGTTAACCCTCAAAATACTGGAAATGACTATTAAATTAACATTGCTACTTAGTAATAACAAATTTATGGATTAAGTAGTTAACCCTCAAAATACTGGAAATGATTATTAAATTAACATTTCTACTTAGTAATAACAAATTTATGGATTAAGTAGTTAACCCTCAAAATACTGGAAATGACTATTAAATTAACATTGCTACTTAGTAATAACAAATTTATGGATTAAGTAGTTAACCCTCAAAATACTGGAAATGACTATTACATTAACATTGCTACTTAGTAATAACAAATTTATGGATTAAGTAGTTAACCCTCAAAATACTGGACATGACTATTAAATTAACATTGCTACTTAGTAATAACAAATTTATGCATTAAGTAGTTAACCCTCAAAATACTGGACATGACTATTAAATTAACATTGCTACTTAGTAATAACAAATTTATGGATTAAGTAATTAACCCGCAAAATACTGGAAATGACTATTAAATTAACATTGAAACTTAGTAATAACAAATTATAATTGTATAACTCAAGCGAGTCAAGCAGACTCGATTGACATTTCAAGACCATCAGCCACTTTTCGGTTTTGTCCTCCCCCCCCCCCACCCACACACCATGCATTCAAACTTGATACTTTCAACTACAACAACAACATATGTAAAAATCACAACGTTAGCCCCCAAAATATCCTAGGTCCTCTGGGGATGTAGGAATGACAGGGCCCAGGCCCACGTTTTGATTCTTAGGTCAAGTGAACCTTAAATATTTAAACTGGAATCTTCGCGATTACTCTCCGATTATGTTCAGAATTTTTCAAAAACTAAATTCCGGTATGTGCTACTATGCATTCTTGCATTTCGAAGTGATCATACGTTTTCTGTAGACCATAAATATTTCAGGGGCAATAATAAGCTAGGGCAAAAGCATATCCTCAAGGACGCTACAATTGGAAAGTATTTAGTTCATGATGGGCTGGAGCAAGTAAGAGATGCTGCTGATTATGGCTATTTTTGGCGCTTCTTCTGAAATCCTCCCTCAAAATTGACTGAAAGGAACACCGAATTCAAGTAACGCCAAAATGCAAGCCTGAATTTTGAATTTGCCCTGACAGTCTTTGGCGCCCTCAATTTCTGCTCACCCATCCCGGACGCTGCTGAATGTGACAGTATTGTATTATATTGAATATTTATATAGTGCTTGTATCCATTCTATTTTAGCATGTGTACAGCGCTCTGATGTTCTGAAATCTGTTTAAAGGATAAAGTCTTTAATATTTCTTTATGATTTTTATCATTTTCAATTTCCATCAAAGACTGAGGCAAACTGTTCCATAATTTCGGCGCTATGGCTTCAAAAGGGCGCACACCGTATGATTTATTTCTGTGTTCATTCACACTGGGAACTCTAAGTCAGGACTGTGTTGAAGAGCTCACTCCTTAGGACTTCTTTCTGTGTTCATCAACACTGGGAACTCTAAGTCAGGACTGTGTTGAAGAGACCCGGTTCTTTAAGGATACGTGTTTAGAAATCAGTTCTTTAAGATATTCCAGTGCAGAGCCTTCTGTACAGCCATACGCCAGGGTCAGAGCCTTCTGTACAGCCATACGCCAGGCACAGAGCCTTCTGTACAGCTGTACGCAAGGGACAGAATTTTGTGGTCAATGCGCTCACTCACATGAAGCCAATGGAGATCTCTAAGAACTGGGGTGATGTGGTCAGATTTCTTTATCCGCGATACAATACGTGCTTCAGTATTTTGTACCTTCTGGTGTCTCTGAATTTGGTTCTGGGATAAACTCCACAAACAACTGTTACAGTGATGTAATCTTGATTGGATTAAAGTTACTGCTACAGCATTGTCTCTTCTCTTATTGAGTTGAGAACGCAGCTGGCCCAGGGTGCGCAGGTGACAGAAGCAAGCCCTGAACACAGAACTGATGTGGGGATTCATTGTAAGTTTACTGTCAATATAAAAGCCACGGTCTCTGACAACGTTGGACAAGGGAATCTCTGGAGCACAAACTTTTTTTTTTTTTGATGCGATGACAACCTTCAGAAGCTTGGCTTCCGAACCACAAATAATTGCCTCAGTCTTATCGTCATTTAATTTTAGTCTGTTTGATGACATCCATTCTTTCACAACAAGAAAGCAATCCTTGACAGCCTGAACAGCAGCACCACAGCCCAAAGGTTCAGGGCGGAAACACTTGTACAGTTCTGTGTCATCCGTAAATAATTTGCGGGAAATACCACGATTTTCAATAATTCTGCCGAGCTGGCTAGTGTACATAGAGAACAGAATAGGTCCTAAAACTGAGCCCTGTGGCACACCATGGGTAACGGAAGTGTCCATGGAAGATACCTGCTTCACTACAATACGCTGAGTCCTGTCACTCAGATAAGAAGAAAACCATCGAAGTGCAGTTCCAGATATGCCTACCTCATTCAGAAGTCTTGACCGAAGAAGCTCAAGTTCAAACACACCAAAAGCAGGATTGGGGTCCAACAGGACTAATAGTGTAAGATCGCCGCGGTCAGAACTACAAAGTACATCATTCATGACACGGAGCAGTGCTGTCTCACAGCTGCGTCCAGGTCGATATGCAGATTGAAACTTCTCAAGTAAGTCATAAGAGTTTAGATACTGCACAAGCTGCTGCGACACAACTCTCTCAAAAATGTTAGATACAAATACAAAGGGCAGGTTGGAGACCGGGAACAAATCATTGCAATCATTTGGGTCAAGGCCACTTTTTTAAAACAAAGGCTTAACGACCGCCGCCTTGAAGAGACGTGGGACTGGCTGACCAAAGGCTAATGATATGGACAATGCTGACCACTACACTGACCACTACATGAAGAGACGTGGGACTGGCTGACCAAAGGCTAATGATATGGACAATGCTGAACACTACCTGAAGAGACGTGGGACTGGCAGACTAAAGGCTACTATTGGCAATGCTGACCACTACCTGAAGAGACGTGGGACTGGCAGACTAAAGGCTAATGATATGAACAATGCTGACCACTACCTGAAGAGACGTGGGACTGGCAGACTAAAGGCTACTATTGGCAATGCTGACCACTACATGAAGAGACGTGGGACTGGCTGACCAAAGGCTAATGATATAAACAATGCTGACCACTACCTGAAGAGACGTGGGACTGGCAGACTAAAGGCTACTATTGGCAATGCTGACCACTACCTGAAGAGACGTGGGCATGTGGCAGACTAAAGGCTACTATTGGCAATGCTGACCACTACCTGAAGAGACGTGGGACTGGCAGACTAAAGGCTACTATTGGCCATGCTGACCACTACCTGAAAAGACGTGGGACTGGCAGACTAAAGGCTACTATTGGCAATGCTGACCACTACCTGAAGAGACGTGGGACTGACATACTAAAGGCTAATATTGGCAATGCTGACCACTACCTGAAGAGACGTGGGACTGGCTGACTAAAGGCTACTATTGGCAATGCTAACCAGTACATGAAGAGACGTTGGACTGTGGCAGACTGAAGGCTACTATTGACAATGCTAACCAGTACATGAAGAGACGTGGGCCTGTGGCAGACTGAAGGCTTCTATTCACAAATGTTAACCAGTACAGGATGCAAGACTTCCAGACAGTCCAAACAAATCTTGGTTGGTCAATGCGCTCGCGCACAGTACGTGGTTGATTATTTGCTTGGGCTAAATGATTGCCCAGGGGCTCGCCACAACCGGAGTGAAAACATTTTATGTATGGCACTGTATGTCAAAAGGCCTCCCTCTGACGATTGAAAAACTTCTCCCGATCAAATAGTCAGATAGTAGAAACATTGAATTGAGGTCTGCTAAAAAATGAACCTCTTGATGTTGAAAGAATCCAAAATTTTCTGGCGGACCTCGTATTTACTCAAGAGACGAGATCCCCTCCCATTTACTCAAGAGACGAGATCCCCTCCCATTTACTCAAGAGACATCAGTGCCTTCAATTTCTGCCCTTCTGCCCGAAACTAATGACATTACAGCTGGCACTGGTCATAATTTTTGGTGAGGATAGATACACTTCATAGTGGAGTAGCTAGTGTTAGTGCTGACAGATACACAACGTCATGGAGTAGCTAATGTTAGTGCTGACAGATACACAACGTCATGGAGTAGCTAGTGTTAGGGCTGATAAATACACAATCGATTGCAGTAGCTAGTGCTAGTGCTGACAGATACACTACCTAAGGGAGAAGCCAGTGTAAGTGCTAAATGATACACAACCTAGTGGAGTAGCTAGTGTTAGTGCTGATAAATACAGAACATAGTGGAGCAGCGGGTGTTAGTGTTGATATATATACACAACCCAGCGGAGTAACTAGTTTTAGTGCTGAAATATACACAACCCAGCGGAGTAACTAGTTTTAGTGCTGAAATATACACAACCTAGTATACTATAGAGTAGCTACCTTACTCAAGGGAAAGCTCAAATAAGGGACTTTGGTGGGCCAGGCTTTACGCAATACTTTGGTGGGCCAGGCTTTACGCAATACTTGAGGGGGGGGGGTTAAATTTATCTAAGAGAAAGTTTTGGTGGGCCAGGCTTTACCAAATGGAAGCTCAAATAAACGTACTTTGGCGGGCCAGACCTTACCCAATGGAATCTCTATTAACGTACTTTGGTGGGCCAGACGTTACGCAATACTTTGGCGGGCCAGACTTTACCCAAGGGAAAGCTCAAATAAATTAAAGTTAGTGGGCCAGAATTTACCTAATGGAAGCTCAAATAAACGTACATTGGTGAGCCAGACACTACCCAATGTAAGGCTCAAATAAACGTACATTGGTGAGCCAGACAATACCCAATGTAAGGCTCAAATAAACGTACATTGGTGAGCCAGACTTTACCAAATGTAATGCTCAAATAAACGTACTTTGGTGGGGCAGACTTTACCCAATGTAAGGCTCAAATAAACGTACTTTGGTGGGGCAGACTTTACCCAATGTAAGGCTCAAATAAACGTACTTTGGTGGGGCAGACTTTACCCATTGAAAATGAAAAGCTCAAATAAACGTACTTTGGTGGGCCAGACTTTACCCAATGTAAAGCTCAAATAAGCATACTTCTTGGTAAGCTTGACTTTACGCAATGTAAACCTCAAATAAACGTACTTTGGTGGGCCAGACTTTACACAATGGGATCCGTTTTGGGCCAAGTTCCATTCACAATGTCTACCAGGCCACTGTTCTTCCTGCTCGGGAGGCATGCTGTTGAGAGCCAGTTATTCGCAGATGACATGCAGCTATTCAAGCTCACCCATCCCTCTTTTGTCAACTCTGCTTTTTTGACCTTGAAGGGGTGCATCGGTGATGTTAATTCATGGTTGACTCTCACCAAGGTGAACCTAGAGCTTGTTCTCTCTCATCTTGAAAACTGCAATTCTTTCCGTCAGGTTCACTAAACACTTCATCGAAAAATTGCAAAAGGTTCAAAACTCAGTTGCTAGGTTAGTTCTAAATGCAAAAGAACGTGATGACGTCACTCCACTACTCCACACACTCAATTGGCTCCCTTTACAGGCTCGCAAATTCTCTGTTCTCTGCCAAAACGTTTTCTCTGATTCCTGCACTTCCCATCTTATCAACATTCTTTCCGTCTTTCCATTTGACAGCTTCACTCCTCCACTGACGCACGTATTCTTTCTGTCTTTCCATTTGACAGCTTCACTCCTCCGCTGACGCACGTATTCTTTCTGTCTTTCCATTTGACAGCTTCACTCCTCCACTGACGCACGTATTCTTTCTGTCTTTCCATTTGACAGCTTCACTCCTCCACTGACGCACGTATTCTTTCTGTCTTTCAATTTGACAGCTTCACTCCTCTGCTGACGCACGTACTCTTTCTGTCTTTCCATTTGACAGCTTCACTCCTCCACTGACGCACGTATTCTTTCTGTCTTTCCATTTGACAGCTTCACTCCTCCGCTGACGCACGTATTCTTTCTGTCCCAGGATGCAAGACACGCACCAAAACATACGGTGAACGATCTGTCTCTTTCTGTGCCCTCCAACAATTGAATTCTCTCCCGTTAAACATCCGCAATATACCGCCCATCCAGGCCTTCAAAACTGCCCTCAAGACACATCTCTTCAAACTGTACTATCCCGACTGATTCCCACCCCACGCCATTAACGGATAAATGATGCTGCTGGCTGCCGTCCATGGCTTGACATGCACAATTTCTGCGGTGGGCTGGGTGAATAGTTTTAATAAAACGTTTTTTTTTTTTTAAATGATACGAATTTCAAGTCTTGTTTATTGTTGACAATATTTTTAGGTGAAGCGCGGTGATCCCAGCCCTAGGCCACCGAAATAATGATATTAATACCTTCTTCTTCTATTTATTAAGGGCTAACGATCAATTTACTGATCATTTTGGCTCCTATCAATGTCCCCTTTAAGCTGTGCGACCGCGCAGCTATCTCACAGACGCCGCGCAGCAGTTTTGAGCATCCGCGCAGCAAATTTCCATGTAAGTGTGTGTTTGTATTTGTGGACAGTAACATTTTGCATACAAAAAAACCCCACAAACTTTGCACACAACTGTATGATTTTGCACACGAACCAACACACCTTAGGGAACATTGGCTCCTATGCATGGAGAGGGGATTAGCAATGTTTCTGTTCCTGGTGTTGTGGAGGATATTTCACTGGTTGCAATGGCTACTTTGTGAGGGTATCATGCACTGGGGGTTGGAAGGTCTGAGGCAATAGACGCAAATTTGTCAAGTGTTGTCGCCTCAACCGTTCCTTTTGAAATTGAAAGCTTGTTCCAGTCCCTGAATGTCTTTGTGAGAAATGAGCAGCTCCTATACTGGCTTCTTGCTGGTATGAGCCTGAATTGCCTGTCATGGCCTCCACGCTGTCTATGGGAGCGAGGGACGAGCTTCTGTTTAATGCTTCTAGAAATACCTTCTAAATGTACCTTCTAGAAATACCTTCTAAATGTACCTTCTAGAAATACCTTCTAAATGTACCTTCTAGAAATACCTTCTAAATGTACCTTCTAGAAATACCTTCTAAATGTACCTTCTAGAAATACCTTCTAAATGTACCTTCTAGAAATACCTTCTAAATGTACCTTCTAGAAATACCTTCTAAATGTACCTTCTAGAAATACCTTCTAAATGTACCTTCTAGAAATACCTTCTAAATGTACCTTCTAGAAATACCTTCTAAATGTACCTTCTAGAAATACCTTCTAAATGTACCTTCTAGAAATACCTTCTAAATGTACCTTCTAGAAATACCTTCTAAATGTACCTTCTAGTTTTATCAGCTGAGGGGCTAATATATCTTTTCTTAGTACTTTAAGATGAAAAGGCGTGACTAAGGCCTTAAAAGTGGTGACTAAGGTCATTAAAGGGGCGACTAAGGGGTGAATAAGGCCATGAAAGGGGCGAAAAAGGCCTTAAAAGTGGTGACTAAGGTCATTAAAGGGGCAACTTAGGCCATGAAAGAGGCGACTAAGGCCATGAAAGAGGCGACAGGCCATGAAGGAACGAATAAGGCCTTAAAAGTGGCGACTAAGTTCATTAAAGGGGCGACTTAGGCCATGAAAGAGGCGACTAAGGCCATGAAAGGGGCGACAGGTCATAAAGGAACGACTAAGGCCTTAAAAGTGGCGACTAATGTCATTACAGGGGCGACTAAGGGTTGAATTAGGCCATGAAAGGGGCGAAAAAGGCCTTAAAAGTGGCGACTAATGTCATGAAAGGGGCGACTAAGGCATAAAAGGGGTGACTTAAGGTCATTAACGGGGCGACTAAGGCCATGAAAGAGGCGACTAAGGTCATTAAAGGAGCGACTTAGGCATACAAAGGGCGACTTAGGTCATTAAAGGGGCGACTAAGGCATAAAATGGTTGAATAAGGCCAAGAAATCGGCGACCAAGGCCATTCAAGTAAAAGTGGCGACTTTCAAATTCAACATATTTTTAATTGATAAATAGTTTTTCTCAAATATGTCAACACACACACACACAAAACAACAAACAAACAAACAAAAAACAACAACTCATTTTGAACACAAGATTTAACCCAAAAAAATGAATGACAAATGGAACACGGCGACAGTGTAGGCTATGATCAAATGTGCTTATTTATTGGTTGTATGCAAACAAGAGAAAGCGGAGATTCGATGTAACTACCTCAATTGTCAATAGCCTTATTTTAAGCTTGAAACACAGGGAACAAACAAATAAGATGTTTTATTTCATACGATCATTCAAGTAAAGTAATATAAATATGCATACCACTTCATTTAATTGGATCAGATGACAATTTTAATAATTATGTTGCCATGTATTTATGAGACGTACAAAAAAAAAGGAAACATTCTAAGAGCTTAACAACTCAAACTTACTCCATAGTCCTTAAAGTAAGTACATAGATTACATTACACAGTAAAAAAATTGACAATATACAACATTTAAGATATGTTCAATTTTGTTGGCGGGGATCTAAAATCATAGTTAAGAATTTAGGAAAAATAATTTAAAAAAAAACAAGTTAAGTGAAAATAGAACTTGGGGTCGACCATTAATTATGTAAAAAAAAATAGGGGAGAGGCAGGTTGGACATGTTGGACAGTTATTGACAAGGGGAGAGGGGGTTGGACATTTTGGACAGTTATTGACAAGGGGAGAGGGGGTTGGACATGTTGGACAGTTGTTGACAAGGGGAGAGGGGGGTTGGACATGTTGGACAGTTGTTGACAAAGGGAGAGGGGGTTGGACATGTTGGACAGTTGTTTACAAGGGGAGAGGGAGGTTGGACATGTTGGACAGTTGTTGACAAGGGGAGAGGGGGTTGGACATGTTGGACAGTTGTTGACAAGGGGAGGGGGGTTGGACATGTTGGACAGTTGTTGACAAGGGGAGGGGGGTTGGACATGTTGAACAGTTGTTGACAAGGGGTGAGGGGGTTGGGACATGTTGGATAGTTGTTGACAAGGGGAGAGGGAGGTTGGACTTGTTGGGCAGTTGTTGACAAGGGGAGAGAGGGTTGGACTTGTTGGACAGTTGTTGACAAGGGAGGGGGCTGGACATGTTGGACAGTTGTTGACAAGGGGTGAGGGGGTTGGACATGTTGGACATTATTGACAAGTAGAGAGGGGGGTAGGACATGTTGGACAGTTGTTGACAGGGGGGGAGGGGTTTGGGACATGTTGGATAGTTGTTGACAAGGGGAGAGGGGGTTGGACTTGTTGGACAGTTGTTGACAAGGAGAGAGAGGGTTGGACTTGTTGGACAGTTGTTGACAAGGGATGGGGCTGAACATGTTGGACAGTTGTTGACAAGGGGTGAGGGGGTTGGACATGTTGGACATTATTGACAAGTAGAGAGGGAGGTTGGACTTGGACAGTTGTTGATAAGGGGAGAGGGGGGTTGGACATGTTGGACCATTGGTAACAAGGAGAGAGGGGGGTTGGACTTGTTGGACAGTTGTTGACAAGGGGTGAGGGGGTTAGATCATGTGGCGTAAACAATATTGTTTTCTCTATTAAATTTTTTATTTTAAAAATGGACTGGTTATTATATTATTTAAAAAAAATTAATGAGTGCAAATTAAAACAGTTATATAATGTTTAATGCTATCAAGTTTCTATGGTGACTAACAAGCTAAAGATGCACTAAAATGGGTTGTCTACAATTTGATGTTCTTAAAATAGATCATTACAAAGTGAAATGTATTTATGTGTTTAAACATATTATAAGTCATTTCTTGGGTATGGTGGGGTGGGCCATGGAAATGTTGACATAATTACTTAGGGGAGGGGGGATTGAAAGTTTGACAGCTGTTGACAAGGGGGAAAGGGGTCAAAATTTCTTTTTAAATGTTGATGTACTTAATGGACGCCCCCTACATAATTTCATATATACATCATTGATATTAAATTATCCCCTGTATATTAAAATGTGCTTAATTAATGGTTCTCAATTTCTTGACTGATGATCCACTAAAACCCGAAAAAAGTACATGTAAACATTGACTATGTGCTTTAAATTCATTTTTCCTTTTAAAATTAGTTAACTAGGATTTTTTTTTCCAGGACTGATATTGCTAGGACTTATTTTACTAGGACTGAGTTTTCTTGCGCTTAGTGGACTAGGACTTAGTTTACTAGTAATTATTTTACTAGTAATTATTTTACTAGTAATTATTTTACTAGTAATTATTTTTCTAGGATTGAGTGTACTAGCAATTATTTTATTAGCACATTTTTATTAGCACTTAGTTGACTAGGACCTTAGTTGACTAGCACTTAGTTGACTAGCACTTAGTTGACTAGCACTTAATAGACAAGTGTACTTAGTGGGCGTCCACTAGACAAGTGTACTTAGTGGGCGTCCACAAGACAAGTGTACTAAGCGTCACTAGACAAGTGTACTCAGTTGGCGTACACTAGACAAGTGTACTCAGTTGGCGTACACTAGACAAGTGTACTTAGTGGGCGTACACTAGACAAGTGTACTCAGTTGGCGTACACTAGACAAGTGTACTCAGTTGGCGTACACTAGACAAGTGTACTCAGTTGGCGTACACTAGACAAATGTACTTAGTGGGCGTACACTAGACAAGTGTACACAGTTGGCGCTCAAAGCGTTCTTACTTAGTTTCCTTTAGCATACTGAGACTTTCCATCTTTCAATTGAATTCCACGATTAAAATGCACTCAACTAATTAACTCCCAAAAGTCATTTCAAAAGTTGCAGGGCCGCCATTTAACGTGTGGAGAAAAAAAAAAAGAGTACGAGCGTGACGTCATAACTCCTCCCCATCAGTTCAGAAAAAGTATGATCTAGCTATTTAGGTTTAGAGATTACATTCCGAAATAGGATTTAGCAACCAATGCTTGTGTAAAGGACTACACCATATTGGTCGGACCACACAATCGAACATAAAGCTTACAGCCCATAGGTCAGCCCCACTGACAACATATAAAGGACTACAGCCCATAGGTCAGCCCCACTGACAACATAGTATAAAGGACTACAGCCAATGGTCGGACCAAACAATAACATTTCAAGGGTTACAACCCGTAGGTCAGCCCCACCGACAACAGATAAAGGACTACAGCCCAAAGGTCAGCCCCACCGACAACAGATAAAGGACTACAGCCCAAAGGTCAGCCCCACCGACAACACATACAAGTTGACAAACACGAGCAAGTTGACATCCTCTTTTTGCTGTTGACCGTTGGTTGCAGCGGCGACCTTCTGCACGTCCTTGCAGGCGATCTTCCTAAACTCCGCGATCTGCGACCCTTTGCAATCGTCACTGGGGAGGCAATCAAGACATGACATAACGCGTCACTTTTCAACTAGCCCAGTACACGTACACCAGCGACACGTCATATGTGTATGGGGAAAAGCATGTACACTACTGATACTTCACATGTGTATGAGGACAAGAATAAACAAGAGGATACACTACTGATACTTCACATGTGTATGAGGACAAGAATGGTGACTACTGATACGTTTTTGCATGTTCATAGTGTTGCAGCCCTTAGGACAATGACAGTGTAGAGAGATCGCATGGGAGAGCAGCATTTAGGACAATGACAGTGTAGAGAGATCGCAGGGGAGAGCAGCTCTTAGGACAAGGACAGTGTGGAGAGATCGCATGGGTGAGCAACCCTCAGGACAATGACAGTGTAGAGAGATCGCATGGGAGAGCAGCCCTTAGGACAATGACAGTGTAGAGAGATCGCATGGGAGAGCAACCCTCAGGACAATGACAGTGTAGAGAGATCGCATGGGAGAGCAGCCCTTGGGACAATGACAGTGTAGAGAGATCGCATGGGAGAGCAGCCCTTAGTACTATGACAGTGTAGAGAGATCGCATGGGAGAGCAGCCCTTAGGACAATGACAGTGTAGAGAGATCTTATGGGAGAGCAGCCCTTAGGCCAATGACAGTGTAGAGAGATCGCATGGGAGAGCAGCCATTAGGTAAATGACAGTGCAGAGAGATCGCATGGGAGAGCAGCCCTTAGGACAATGATAGTGTAGAGAGATCGCAGGGGAGAGCAGCTATTAGGGCAATGACAGTGTAGAGAAATTACTTAGGAGAACGGCCCTGGGGACAAGGAGTTGAATAATGTCCCCTTTTTGCGAGTTAAACATTGTGCATTTTCGGATTTTCGTGCTTTGATGATCTTGCATTTTTGTCAGTTAATTAGCGTTCACTTAGACACGTTAATAAATGTACATTTTGGCAAGTTGATTTATGTGCATTTTATTGCGTTGAAATATTTGCATTTGGCGAGTTGATTAATGTGCGTGTCTTGGTGAATCGACTATTGTTCATTCTGTGAGTTCACTTTTGCGCATTTTGGCGAGTTGACTATTGTGCATTTTGGTACTTGATTATTTTGCATTTTGGAGAGTTAACTGTCTTACATGTTAAGGAGTTTATTTTAAGCATTTTGGTGTGTTTACTAATGTGCATTGTGACGAGTTGATTAATGTGCATTTTGGCGAGTTGACTATTGTGCATTTTGGCGAGTTGACTATTGTGCATTTTGGCGAGTTGACTATTGTGCATTTTGGCGAGTTGACTATTGTGCATTTTGGCGAGTTGACTATTGTGCATTTTGGCGAGTTGACTATTGTGCATTTTGGCGAGTTGACTATTGTGCATTTTGGCGAGTTGACTATTGTGCATTTTGGCGAGTTGACTATTGTGCATTTTGGCAGTTGACTATTGTGCATTTTGGTACTTGATTATTTTGCATTTTGGAGAGTTAACTGTCTTACATGTTAAGGAGTTTATTTTAAGCATTTTGGTGTGTTTACTAATGTGCATTGTGGCGAGTTGATTAATGTGCATTTTGTGAGTGGACTATTGTGAATTATGGCGAGTGACTGTCGTACATGTTAAGGAGTTGACTATTGTGCATTGTAAGTGTTGACTATTGTGCATTTTGTTAAGTTTATTTATGTCCATTTTAGTAAGTTGATTAATATGTATTTTCGTGAGTTGATTACTGTGCATTTTGGTAAGTTGACTATCGTACATGTTAAGGAGTTGACTATTGTGCATTTTGGTGAGTTGATTATTGTGTATTTCAGTAAGTTTACTATCGGACACGTTAATTAGTGACATTGTGCATTTTGTTGAGTTGATTATTGTGTATTTTGGTGAGTTGATTATTGTGCATTTTGGTGAGTTGACTATTTTAAATTTTAAGGAGTTGCCTAATGTGCATTTGGTGAGTTAATAAATGAGCATTTCGGTGATTTGACTAGTGTGCATTTTGGTTAGTTTCCTAATGTGAGTATTGTTAGTTGACTAATGTGAGTATTGTTAGTTGACTAATGTGAGTATTGTTAGTTGACTAATGTGAGTATTGTTAGTTGACTAATGTGAGTATTGTTGGTTGACTAATGTGAGTATTGTTGGTTGACTAATGTGAGTATTGTTGGTTGACTAATGTGAGTATTGTTAGTTGACTAATGTGAGTATTGTTAGTTGACTAATGTGAGTATTGTTAGTTGACTAATGTGAGTATTGTTAGTTGACTAATGTGAGTATTGTTAGTTGACTAATGTGAGTATTGTTAGTTGACTAATGTGAGTATTGTTAGTTGACTAATGTGAGTATTGTTAGTTGACTAATGTGAGTATTGTTAGTTGACTAATATTCTTAAGGAGGTACCATTGTGTATTTTGATGAGTTAGTTACTGTGCATTTTGATGATTTGACTATTGTAAATTTTAAGGAGTTGCCTAATGTTCATTTTGTTGAGTTGATTAATATACATTTGAGTAAATTGATTAATATGTAATTTCTTGAGTTGATTGATGTGCATTTTGGTGATTTGATATAATACATGTTAAGGAGTTGCCTAATGTGAATTTGGAGAGTGGCTATTGTGCATGTTGGCGAGTTGATTATTGTACCTTTTTGATGAGTTGATTAATGTACCTTTTGGTGAGTTGATTATTTTACCTTTTGGTGAGTTGATTAATGTACCTTTTGGTGAGTTGATTAATGTGCTTTTTGGTGAGTTGATTAATGTACCTTCTGGTGAGATGATTAATGTACTTTTTGGTGAGTTGATTATTGTTCCTTTTGGTGAGTTGATTAATGTGCCTTTGGGTGAGTTGATTAATGTACTTTTTAGTGAGTTGATTAATTTGCCTTTTGGTGAGTTGATTAATGTGCCTTTTGGTGAGTTGATTAATGTACCTTTTTGATGAGTTGATTATTGTGCCTTTTGGTAAGTTTATTATTGTGCCTTTTGGTGAGTTGATTATTGTACCTTTTGGTGAGTTGATTATTGTACCTTTTTGATGAGTTGATTAATGTACCTTTTGGTGAGTTGATTATTTTACCTTTTGGTGAGTTGATTAATGTACCTTTTGGTGAATTGATTATTGTGCCTTTTGGTGATTTGATTATTGTGCCTTTTGGTGAGTTGATTATTTTACCTTTTGGTGAGTTGATTAATGTACCTTTTGGTGAGTTGATTAATGTGCCTTTTGGTGAGTTGATTATTTTACCTTTTGGTGAGTTGATTATTTTACCTTTTGGTGAGTTGATTAATGTACCTTTTGGTGAGTTGATTTATGTGCCTTTTGGTGATTTGATTTATGTGCCTTTTGGTGATTTGATTTATGTGCCTTTTGGTGATTTGATTATTGTGCCTTTTGGTGAGTTGATTAATTTTCCTTTTGGTGACTTGATTAATGTGCCTTTTGGTGAGTTGATTAATGTGCCTTTTGGTGATTTGATTATTGTACCTTTTTGATGAGTTGATTAATGTACGTTTTGGTGAGTTGATTATTTTACCTTTTGGTGAGTTGATTATTTTACCTTTTGGTGATTTGATTATTTTACCTTTTGGTGAGTTGATTATTTTACCTTTTGGTGAGTTGATTTATGTACCTTTTGGTGATTTGATTTATGTGCCTTTTGGTGATTTGATTTATGTGCCTTTTGGTGATTTGATTATTGTGCCTTTTGGTGAGTTGATTAATTTTCCTTTTGGTGACTTGATTAATGTGCCTTTTGGTGAGTTGATTAATGTGCCTTTTGGTGATTTGATTATTGTACCTTTTTGATGAGTTGATTAATGTACGTTTTGGTGAGTTGATTATTTTACCTTTTGGTGAGTTGATTAATGTGCCTTTTGGTGAGTTGATTTATGTACCTTTTGGTGAGTTGATTTATGTGCCTTTTGGTGAATTGATTTATGTACCTTTTGGTGAATTGATTATTGTGCCTTTTGGTGAGTTGATTAATGTACCTTTTGGTGAGTTGATTATTTTACCTTATGGTGAGTTGATTAATTTACCTTTTGGTGAGTTGAATATTGTGCCTTTTGGTGAGTTGATTAATGTTCCTTTTGGTGAGTTGATTAATGTACGTTTTGGTGAGTTGATTAATGTTAATTTTGATGATGTGCGTAATGCCTACTGTGCATTTTGGCAATTTGATTTATGTTCACTTTGGTGATTTGAAAAAAAAAACTGCACCTGTTACTGATAACTTTCAAATAACAGCCTCTGTTTTTGATGACTTGAAAATCTGCCCCAAACAGCTGTACCTTCCACTTACTCAATGCAACTGATCACCTCCCAATGCCATGTTAGCAGGCACACTCTCCGCTTGAACTGGTGGTAGTCTAGCCAGATGGTGTACGGGATGGTGGAAATATTGTAACAAGTGAACAGATTGATGCTGCACTGGCCTCCAATGTTGCGCATTTCGAACTCAACGTGTTGTTTGAATTCCAGGGCATCGCATGCCGCAGCAACGATGTGATCCACCTCCAGCTTGGTACAACTTTCCCTTTGTGTCCGGGAGGCGGGTTGTGGGGGGGGGGTGGGGGGATAGACAAAGAATTAAATTAATGTAAAACAGTTCATTCTACATAATTAGAACAGTAAAGAGGTGAGTCTACATAAGTATACTGTTTTATACAGGTAATCATATAATTAGACTGTTTTATGCAGGTAATTATATAATTAGACTGTTATATACAGTTAATTATATAATTAGACTGTTTTATGCAGGTAATTATATAATTAGACTGTTTTATGCAGGTAATTATATAATTAGACTGTTTTATGCAGGTAATTATATAATTAGACTGTTTTATGCAGGTAATTATATAATTAGACTGTTTTATGCAGGTAATTATATAATTAGACTGTTTTATGCAGGTAATTATATAATTAGACTGTTTTATGCAGGTAATTATATAATTAGACTGTTTTATGCAGGTAATTATATAATTAGACTGTTACTGAGGCGAGGGAGAATGTAGCAATCAGTTTTCTTTGAAATGTGACTACTCCAATTCTATCAAATGTGACCACTCCAGTTCTATGAAATATGACCACTCCAGTTCTATGAAATGTGACCACTCCAGTTCTATGAAATGTGACCACTCCAGTTCTATGAAATGTGACCACTCCAGTTCTATGAAATGTGACCACTCCAGTTCTATGAAATGTGACCACTCCAGTTCTATGAAATGTGACCACTCCAGTTCTATGAAATGTGACCAGTCCACTCGTATGATTTTGAAAGAGCTACCAGTGCAAACGCAATCAAGAGTGTTCAAGTGAGGATTCGATTTGAGATAATCGTTTTTGAAACCAGTAACTGTAACCAAAAAGTATAACCAACAACTTTAGCCAATAAGAATAACAAGTAACTGTAACCAATAAGTATAACCAATAACTTTAACCAAAAAGTATAACCAATAACTTTAACCAATAAGTGTAACCAATAAATAAAACCAATAACTATAACCAATAACTATAACCAATAAATATAACCAATAAATATAACCAATAACTATAACCAATAACTATAACCAATAACTATAACCAATAAATATAACCAATAACTATAACCAATAACTATAACCAATAAATATAACCAATAACTATAACCAATAACTATAACCAATAAATATAACCAATAACTATAACCAATAACTATAACCAATAAATATAACCAATAACTATAACCAATAACTATAACCAATA
>CAXITT010000020.1:2129475-2145170 GCA_964033795.1 Lymnaea stagnalis | reverse complement strand
GCAACAACCCGGTGGACCACGCAACAACCCGGTGGACCACGCAACAACCCGGTGGACCACGCAACAACCCGGTGGACCACGCAACAACTTAGTGGACCACACAACAACCCGGTGGACCACACAACAACCCGGTGGACCACGCCACAACCCGGTGGACCACGCCAAAACCCACCTCACCACGCGACAACCCGGCTCACCAAGCAACAACCCGGTGGACCACGCAAGAACCCGGTGGACCACGCAACAACCCGGTGGACCAGGCCAAAACCCATCTCACCAAGCAACAACCCGTCTCACCATGCAACAACCCGGTGGACCACGCAACAACCCGGTGGACCACGCAACAACCCGGTGGACCACGCAACAACCCGGTGGACCACGCAACAACCCGGTGGACCACGCAACAACCCGGTGGACCACGCAACCACCCGGTTGGGTCAATGGGTTGGATGGTGTGATCAAGTCAATGGGTTCGATGGTGGGATCAAGTCAATGGGTTGGATGGTGTGATCAAGTCAATGGGTTTGATGGTGTGATCAAGTCAACGGTTGGATGGTGTGATAAAGTCTATGGGTTGGATGGCGTGATCAAGTCAATGGGTTGGATGGTGTGATTAAGTCAATGGGTTGGATGGTGTGATCAAGTCAATGGGTTGGATGGTGTGATCAAGTCAATGGGTTGGATGGTGTGATCAAGTCAATGGGTTGGATGGTGTGATCAAGTCAATGGGTTGGATGGTGTGATCAAGTCAATGGGTTGGATGGTGTGATCAAGTCAATGGGTTGGATGGTGTGATCAAGTCAATGGGTTGGATGGTGTGATCAAGTCAATGGGTTGGATGGTGTGATCAAGTCAATGGGTTGGATGGTGTGATCAAGTCAATGGGGTGGATGGTGTGATCAAGTCAATGGGTTGGATGGTGTGATCAAGTCAATGGGTTGGATGGTGTGATCAAGTCAATGGGTTGGATGGTGTGATCAAGTCGATGGGTTGGATGGCGTGATCAAGTCAATGGGTTGGATGGTGTGATCAAGTCAATGGGTTGGATGGTGTGATCAAGTCAATGGGTTGGATGGCGTGATCAAGTCAATGGGTTGGATGGTGTGATCAAGTCAATGGGTTGGTTGGTGTGATCAAGTCAATGGGTTGGATGGTGTGATCAAGTCAATGGGTTGGATGGCGTGATCAAGTCAATGGGTTGGATGGTGTGATCAAGTCAATGGGTTGGATGAGTTCAGGATCTGGTTAAAAGGGTTGCATTATTTGGGGAGTTGAGATGGGAGATAGGAGTTGGGAGATTGAAGGATGGATGTAAACTGTGGAAGTTAGGAGTGGGGAGATAGAAGGATGGATGTAAACTGTGGAAGTTAGGAGTGGGGAGATAGAAGGATGGATGTAAACTGTGGAAGTTAGGAGTGGGGAGATAGAAGGATGGATGTAAACTGTGGAAGTTAGGAGTGGGGAGATAGAAGGATGGATGTAAACTGTGGAAGTTAGGAGTGGGGAGATAGAAGGATGGATGTAAACTGTGGAAGTTAGGAGTGGGGAGATAGAAGGATGGATGTTAACTGTGGAAGTTAGGAGTGGGGAGATAGAAGGATGGATGTAAACTGTGGAAGTTAGGAGTGGGGAGATAGAAGGATGGATGTAAACTGTGGTAGTTAGGAGTGGGGAGATAGATGTAGAAGGTGCGAGGTAGAAGATGGGAGTTAGGAGGTAGAAGATGGGTGTTAGGAGGTTGGAGATTGGATGTTAGAGGGGAGAGGTAAGAGATTGGAGATAAGATTAATGAGGTAGGAGTTTTGAAGTGGGAAATAGGAGGCAGAAGGTATAAAGATTTAGAAAACTTCCACATATCTCAATAACATTCTTACATTTTTTGCATAACTTCCAATTATCTAAATAAGACTGTTATATTTAAGCACAACTTCCAAATATCTCTATAAAATTCTTAAATTTTTGCATACCTTCCAAAAATTTGATTAAGTTACTTACAACTTTGTATAGCTTCCAAATAGCCAAAGGTTAATTCAAACCTCCCTAGTGCCAAAGGTTAATTCAAACATCCCTAGTGCCAGAGGTTAATTCAAACCTCCCTAGTGCCAAAGGTTAATTCAAACCTCCCTAGTGCCAAAGGTTAATTCAAACCTCCCTAGTGCCAAAGGTTAATTCAAACCTCCCTAGTGCCAAAGGTTAATTCAAACCTCCCTAGTGCCAAAGGTTAATTCAAACCTCCCTAGTGCCAAAGGTTAATTCAAACCTCCCTAGTGCCAAAGGTTAATTCAAACCTCCCTAGTGCCAAAGGTTAATTCAAACCTCCCTAGTGCCAAAGGTTAATTCAAACCTCCCTAGTGCCAAAGGTTAATTCAAACCTCCCTAGTGCCAGAGGTTAATTCAAACCTCCCTAGTGCCAAAGGTTAATTCAAACCTCCCTAGTGCCAAAGGTTAATTCAAACCTCCCTAGTGCCAAAGGTTAATTCAAACCTCCCTAGTGCCAAAAAATTCAAAAACCCTTGGATGTAAGCTTTGGTAAGAGTTTTAGAAAATTGGAAAAGACCGGAAGGCGTGCAAAGTTATTGTTAATGGCCTAAGCTCCACAGAGTAGAAATATATTGTTAATGGCCTAAGCTCCACTGAGAGTAGAAATATATTGTTAATGGCCTAAGCTCTTTTGAGAGTAGAAATATATTATTAATGGCCTAAGCTTCATTGAGAGCAGAAATATATTGTTAATGGCCTAAGCTCCACTGAGAGTAGAAATATATTGTTAATGGTCTAAGCTCTTTTGAGAGTAGAAATATATTATTAATGGCCTAAGCTTCATTGAGAGCAGAAATATATTGTTAATGGCCTAAGCTCCACTGAGAGTAGAAATATATTGTTAATGGTCTAAGCTCTTTTGAGAGTAGAAATATATTATTAATGGCCTAAGCTTCATTGAGAGCAGAAATATATTGTTAATGGCCTAAGCTCGAGTGAGAGTAGAAATATATTGTGAATGGCCTAAACTCGACTGAGAGTAGAAATATATTGTTAATGGCCAAAACTCCACTGAGAGTATAAATATATTGTTAATGGCCTAAGCTCCAATGAGAGTTGAAATTTTTTGTTAATGGCCTAAGCTCAATTGAGAGCAGAAATATATTGTTATTGGCCTATGCGCCATTGATAGTAGAAATATATAGTTAAGAAATTGTTTAGGGGTTTTCGAGTACGTCATATGGCGTTCTTAGCTTTTCCGGACGATAGTTGTCTCACAATAGAAGAGATGTTCCCCTTTGGTGTCTCTTTTCGGGCTCTGTTGAGACACTATTTGGGGCACTGTTGAGACACTATTTGGGGCACTGTTGATACACTATTTGGGGCACTGTTGAGACACTATTTGGGGCACTGTTGAAATACTTTTGGGGTTCTCTTGAGGCAGTTTTGGGGCTGTCTTGAGTGTCTATTGGGGAAATGTTAAGGTACTTTTGACTTCTATTGAGGCAATTTTGGGAATCTTTTGAGACCCATTCATAATTTAGTAATTACAATAGTAGGCTAAGAATGACGAGGCTTAATTCAAGTTTGGCATGTCTTGTTCTTATATATTTCCCCAAATCTTACACAGGTACGGACCAGTCGCCAAACATGAAAATATTTTCTATGAGCTCTTTCTGGCCAGAAACACGTTTCGATAAACAATATTAAATAATATATTTGACAAAAATACGTTTTTTCAAAAATGTACTTAATGGTACTAAATACAATCCTTCAAAACTGAAGAGCTCTTTAATCGTTTGGCTAAAAACGTGGGGCGTCTACGAACTCAAAGTCTTTTCAGACAATTTTGGATTCAGGAAATAGGGAAACCAACAACAGCTTTTTAGAAAGTTTCCGTGTGTTGAAATAGTATTATATTGTGTGTGTGTGTGTGTGTTGGTGTGTTTGCGTGCGCGCGCGCAACGTTTCAGCTCGATTGGAGATAAGAAAATAGGTTAACATTGAGATGAAAGATTTGATCCTCAAAGGTAATTCAAGGGTGAGTGAAAGTCACTGGCGGCTTCATGATCATGATGTGGTTGTATTCCCCTTGAGGGTGGTCAAGTACAAGGCGTTTGCTCAATTTGACCCCAGAAAATAGATCCCAATTTATACTGAAGAAACCCGACAAACTTATAAAAAATCTGAAAGCTAAATAAAATCATGAAGTAGGGTCAAGGTCAAAGTTGGACAAATACATACGACAGACAATCCTCCATGTCGACGATTTCGTCACAGTCGAGCGTTTCAATATCCTTAAAACATCTGGTGCTGGCCATGATGCAATCGGGGTCAAGGCCTGTCATTCCTCCTTCCGGTGGGCTGCATGTGTCAATGACCAGAGACTCATATTCACCAGTGGTGCATTCTCCCCTACAAAGAGAAGAGTTCTATGTGCCAGAGACCAGACAATCATATTCACAACTGGTACATTCTCCCGTACAAAGAGAAGAGTTCTATGTGTCAGAGACCAGACAATCATATTCACAACTGGTACATTCTCCCGTACAAAGAGAAGTAATGCTATGCCCCTCGTGTCTTGCTAAAATGTGTGTAATTAAGGACATACTCCTTGAGTCATTCTAAAATATGTGTAAGTAATGTCATGCCTCCTGTTTCATGCCAAGCTATGTGTAAGTAACGCCATGCCACTTGTGTCATGTTAATCTATTTGCAAGTAATGACATACCCCTATGTCATGCTAAAATATATGTGTAAGTAAGGACATACTCCCTGAGTCATTCTAAACTATTTGTAAGTAAGGACATGCTCTCTGAGTCATGCTAAACTATGTGTAAGTAATGTCATGCCTCCTTTTTTCATGGTAAACTATGTGTAAGTAATGTCATGCCTCCTTGTTTCATGCTAAACTATGTGTAAGTAATGTCATGCCTACTGTTTCATGCTAAACTATGTGTAAATAATGTCATGCCCACTGTTTCATGCTAAACTATGTGTAAGTAATGCCATGCCTACTGTTTCATGCTAAACTATGTGTGAGTAATGTCATGCCCACTGTTTCATGCTAAACTATGTGTTAGTTAGAACATACCCCATGTGTCATGCTAAACTTTGTGTAAGTAAGGACATACTCCCTGTGACATGCTAAACTATGTGTTAGTAATGCCATGCCCACTGTATCATGTTAAACTATGTGTAAGTAATGACATACCCATGAGACAGGCTAAAATATGTGTAATTAAAGACATACTCCCTGAGACATGCTAAACTATGCGTAAGTAAGGACATACCCCTGATACAGGCTAAACTATGCGTAAGTAAGGACATACCCCTGAGACAGGCTAAACTATGCGTAAGTAAGGACATACCCCTGAGACAGGCTAAACTATGCGTAAGTAAGGACATACCCCTGAGACATGCAGCTCACTGTCTTTGCATCGTTCACTATTTGACACAGCCGGGTTCGGATGTCCATGTAGCTTGTCCAGGTCTTGAGATCGGGAAGGTATTGTTTTAGACACTTGAATTTGATGCGATCCTGGCATAGTTTCGACCTGCCACTAAGCTCGTACAGCACATGGTCCAGGTAAGCTATAGTCCTACACAGATCTCGTCTGATGTGCTCACTCTCACCGTCGTTACAATCGCCGCTGAAACAAATAGAGCTTCGTTTGTGTTCATTTTGTGGTCTGTTTGTGGTCAGTTTGGGGTCTGTTTGGGGTCTGTTTGTGGACAGTTTCTGGTCTTTTTGGAAAATGTTTGTGTTCAGTTTGTGGTCTGTTTTGGGAATGTTTGTGCTCAGTTTGTGGTCTGTTTGTGCTCAGTTTGTGGTCTGTTTGGGGAATGAATGTGCTCAGTTTGTGTTCAGTTTGTGGTCTGTTTGGGGAATGTTTGTGCTCAGTTTGTGTTCAGTTTGTGGTCTGTTTGGGGAATGTTTGTGCTCAGTTTGTGGTCTGTTTGTGCTCAGTTTGTGGTCTGTTTGGGAATGAATGTGCTCAGTTTGTGTTCAGTTTGTGGTCTGTTTGTGCTCAGTTTGTGGTCTGTTTGTGCTCAGTTTGTGTTCTGTTTGTGCTCAGTTTGTGGTCTGTTTGTGCTCAGTTTGTTGTCTGTTTGTGCTCAGTTTGTTGTCTGTTTGGGGAATGTTTGTGCTCAGTTTGTGGTCTGTTTGTGCTCAGTTTGTTGTCTGTTTATGGTATGTTTGTGCTCAGTTTGTGGTCTGTTTGTGCTCAGTTTGTGGTCTGTTTGTGGTCTGTTTGTGCTCTGTTTGTGGTCTGTAACACGAGTCAAACACCAGACAAACACGAGTCAAACATGTCTGTTTGTGCTCAGTTTGTTGTCTGTTTGGGGTATGTTTGTGGTCAGTTTGTGGTCTGTTTGTGCTCAGTTTGTTGTCTGTTTGTGGTATGTTTGTGCTCAGTTTGTGGTCTGTTTGTGTTCAGTTTGTGTTCAGTTTGTGGTCTGTTTGTGCTCAGTTTGTGGTCTGTTTGTGCTCAGTTTGTGGTCTGTTTGTGCTCAGTTTGTGGTCTGTTTGGGGAATTTTTGTGCTCAGTTTGTGGTCTGTTTGTGCTCAGTTTGTTGTCTGTTTGTGTTCAGTTTGTTGTCTGTTTGGGGAATGTTTGAGCTCAGTTTGTGGTCTGTTTGTGCTCAGTTTGTTGTCTGTTTATGGTATGTTTGTGCTCAGTTTGTGGTTTGTTTGTGCTTAATTTGTGGTCTGTTTGGGGAATGTTTGTGCTCAGTTTGTTGTCTGTTTGGGGAATGTTTGTGCTCAGTTTGTTGTCTGTTTGGGGAATGTTTGTGCTCAGTTTGTGGTCTGTTTGTGCTCAGTTTGTGGTCTGTTTGGGGAATGTTTGTGCTCAGTTTGTTGTCTGTTTGGGGAATGTTTGTGCTCAGTTTGTTGTCTGTTTATGGAATGTTTGTGCTCAGTTTGTGGTCTGTTTGGGAGGGAATGTTTGTGCTCAGTTTGTTGTCTGTTTATGGTATGTTTGTGCTCAGTTTGTGGTCTGTTTGGAGAATAATTGTAGAATGACAATGAAATGATTTCGGATAGTTTGTGACTAGTTTTTTGTTATATGGACATTTTTTGACATGTTGAAGTTGTAGTTTACAATAAAACTTTATCGTCTAAATGAGTTGTTCAGGCCTGGTCTAAATGGCACATGATTCAGGCACCCAACAAGTTCACTTAGGCCAGCCAAACATCATGTGCACTTATTTCAGCCACACATTAGGTGCACGTAAGTCAGCCCCACATAAGGTACATTTAAGTCAGCCCCACATGAGGTGCACGTAAGTCAGCCCCACATAAGGGGCATTTAAGTCAGCCCCACATGAGATGCACTTAAGTCAGCCCCATTTGAGGTGTAATTAAGTCAGGCCCCCATGAGGTGCACTTAAGTCAGCCCCACATGAGATGCACTTAAGTCAGCCCCATTTGAGGTGCAGTTAAGTCAGGCCCACATGAGGTGCACTTAAGTTAGGCCCACATGATGTGCACTTAAATAAGCTCCACATGAGGTGCACCTAAGTCATATTTGGGATAAACGCGAAACGTCGCAATAGACTGGGGTCTCTGATACGATGCCCCACTTAAGACCAATAAACACACCTTGAAAATATAGCGCTGCCTATAATAGGTATAAATATCCATACAAATATAGTGCTACCTATGATAAATATAAACATCCCTAAAATATAGCACTTCCTATGATAGGTATAAATATCCCTTAAAATATAGCTCTAAATATGATAGGTATAAATATCCCTAAACCATAGCGCTACCTATGATATATATAAATATCACTAAAATATAGCGCTAAATATAAAAGGTATAAAATATCCCCCCCAAAATTACGCTACTTATGATAGGTAGAAATATCCCTAACAATATAGCCCCACCTAATATAGGTAGAAATATCCCTAACAATATAGCCCCACCTAATATAGGTAGAAATATCCCTAACAATATAGCCCCACCTAATATAGGTATAAATATCACTTAAAATATAGCACTACATATGATAGGTATAAATATCCCTAAAAATATAGCGCTACCTATTATAGGTTTTAATAACCTAAAAAATATAACGCTACCTAAGATAGGTATAAATATCCCTAAAATATAGCGCTACCTATTACAGGTATAAATATCACTTAAAATATAGCACTACATATGATAGGTATAAATATCCCTACAAATATAGCGCTAACTATTACAGGTATAAATATCACTTAAAAATAGGGCTACCCATGAAAGGTATAAATATCTCTAAAAATATAGCTCTAATTTATTATAGGTATAATTATCCCTAAAAAAATATAGCGCTACCTATGATAGGTATAAATGTTCCTAAAAATGTAGCGCTACCTATGATAGGTAAAAATATCTCTAAAGATATAGTGCTACCTATTATAGATATAAATATCGCATAAAATAAAGCTACCTATTGTATGTATAAACATCTCTAAAAATAAAGCGCTTCCTATGATAGGTACAAATATCCCTAAAAATATAGTGGTACTTATTACAGGTATATATATCACTTAGAAAAAGGGCTACCTATGGTAGGTATAAATATCCCTAAAATATACGGCTACCTATGATAGGTATAAATATCACTAAAAATATAGCGCTACCTATGATAGGTATAAATATCACTAAAAATATAGCGCTACCTATGACAGGTATAAATGTTCCCAAAAATATAGCGCTACCTATGACAGGTATAAATGTTCCCAAAAATATAGCGCTACCTATGACAGGTATAAATGTTCCCAAAAATATAGCGCTACCTATGACAGGTATAAATGTTCCCAAAAATAAAGCGCTACCTATTACAGGTATAAATATCACTTAAAAATAGGGTTATCTATGATAGGTATAAATATCTCTAAAAATAGCTCTAAGTTATTATAGGTATACTTATCCATAAAAATACAGCGCTACCTATGATAGGTATAAATATCCCTAAAAAATAAAGCTACTTATGAAAGGTATAAATATCCCTAAAATATAGCACTACCTGTGATAGGTATAAATATGCCTAAAAATATAGCGCTTCCTATGATAGGTATTAATATCCCTAAAAATAAAGCTACCTATTACAGGTATAAATATCCCTAAAAATATAGCGCCAGCTATGATAGGTATAAATATCTCTTAAGCTATAGCGCTACCTATGATAGGTACCTCTAAAGATATAGCGCTACGTATTATAGATATAAATATCGCAAAAAAATAATGCTACCTATTGTATGTATAAACATCACTAAAAATAGCGCTTCCTATGATAGGTATAAATATCTCTAAAATATGGTGGTACTTATTACATGTATATATATCACTTAGAAATAGGGCTACCTATGATAGGTATAAATATCCCTAAACTTTAGCGCTACCTATGATAGCTATAAATATCACTAAAAATATAGCGCTACCTATTACAGGTATAAATATCACTTAAAAATAGGGCTATCAATCATAGGTATAAATATCTCTAAAAATATAGCTCTAATTTATTATAGGTATACTTATCCCAAAAAATACAGCGCTACCTATGATAGGTATAAATTGTCCATAAAATATAGCGCTACCTATGATAGGTATTAATATCGCAAAAAAAAAATGCTACCTATTGTAGGTATAAACATCCCTAAAAATATAGCGCTTCCTATTACAGGTATAAATATCCCTAAAATATAGCGCTACCTATGATAGGTATAATCATCCCTAAAAATATAGTGCTACCTATTACAGGTATATATATCACTTAGAAATAGGGCTACCTATTCTAAGTATAAATATCCCTAAAAATATAGCGCTACCCATTATAGGTATAAATAACCCTAAACATATAGCGCTACCCATTATAGGTATAATTATCCCTAAAATTATAGCGCTACCTATTACAGGTATAATTATCCCTAAAAATATAGCACTACCTATGCTAGGTATAAATATCCCTACAAATATAGCGCTACCTATTATAGGTATAATTATCCCTAAAAATATAGCGCTACCTATGCTAGGTATAAATATCCCTACAAATATAGCGCTACCTATGAAGGATAAAAAATACCTCGAAACTATAGCTAGCTAACATAGTTACAGTATGCATTCGTTCATGCCGTAAGCCTTTTCACAAGTCCTTTCTGATATCTCTGCCCGACAGTAGGTGGCTCGATCCATGCACATTTTGGACACGAGGTGGTCGGCTGTAGCATTCAGATTGCAAGCCATCTGTTCGAGGTCTTTGGTGGGCTCGGCGCACCACGTGCTGACAAAGTAGAGTTCAGTCATAATAAGTGTTTTGAGGACTATTGTCCCTGCTTCTTTGAGTACTTCATAATCTGATCATCTCAAAGATAAGATGATCAGACATTTTAGGGGACTGAATGGTTCTATTAGCTAGAGATCTAGGGGACTCAAAGGTTCTATCTGTGGCTTAGACTGACTACAATAGTCGAACATAGAAGTAGCTTAGACTATAGAGTCAGAGCTATCTGTGGCTTAGGCTGATACTAAAATCAGAGCTATCCGTGGCTTAGACTGACTCTAGAGTCAGAACTATCTGTGGCTTAGACTGAGTAGAGTCAGGGCTATCTGTGGCTTAGACTGACTAGAGTCAGAGCTATCTTCTTGTTAGTAATGGAGTCAAGATCTAACTAATGGAACATATATGTTATCACAAGGAGTTATAACTGGCCATAGACAGATTTAACTAATAGAACACGTATGTTATCACGACCAGTTAAGGCTAGTCATAGATAGAAGCTGGTTGGTGAATATGCCATTCATCGCAAACTATGGCACTGATTTGATCATTTAATCCTTGCAAATTACGTCATTGATTTAATCCTTGAATCTATGTCACTGATTTAATTTATTGCAAAATACGTCATCGACATAAAACTTGAAACTACGTCTCTAATTTAATAATTGCAAAATGCGTCACTGACATATTCCTTACAACTGCGTCACTGATTTAATCCTTGCAAACTACGGCACTGATACATTCCTTGCAACTGCGTCACTGATGTAATCCTTGCAAACTACGTCCCTTATTTCATCATTGCTAATCCATTGCAATGATTCACTTACTTCTCATTTATACATGCTGCGACTTTTGTGTCTCTAATAATCTCGCAAAATGGTACAGGTTGTGTGTAGCTCATGACTTCCTTGACCTTGGCTCCCAGACATGATATCATGGTGATTCCGCATGAAGGCGAAATTTTGAAAGGGAGGGCCTGAGACATGTATGACCCATAGTCAGTGACGTGTTGGCAGGCCTGGTAAAGTACTCGAGACACCTCGGTGGGATTACACGCCTGCCTGCAAATGTAAGGTAGTCAGTGATGTGTTGGCAGGCCTGGTGGAGTACGCGAGACACATCGATGTCATTACACGTCTGTCTACAAATGTAAGTTAGTCAGTGATGTGTTGGCAGGCCTGGTGGAGTACGCGAGACACATCGATGTCATTACACGTCTGTCTACAAATGTAAGGTAGTCAGTGATGTGTTGGCAGGCCTGGTGGAGTACGCGAGACACATCGATGTCATTACACGTCTGTCTAAAAATGTAAGGCAGTCAGTGAAAAGTTAACTTTCGGTTTACTTTCGGTTTCAGCCGAAAGTGATTGAGAATTTCGGCCGTCTGGCGGAGAGCGAAAAATGCCCTCGGTCTTCTATCCGGCGTCAGATTGTCACTCCGACGGCTGGCAATCCGATATAACTTTAGTGCCACGCATTATGTTGTCGGTAATATATAACAAATAATTTGCGAACACTGTTAACAGCTGCATGACTTGTCAAATATTTTAAGAAATAAAATTTCTCTAATGGAAAAGGAAAGGTTCATAACCCTAACCCTAACCCTAACCCTAATCCGTTCATAGTTTGGCGATGGAAACAAAACTACCGGGAATGGTAATGGTAATATTTATATTTTTATTTTTTATTTTTTTTTTTTTAAATTGGGAACACTACGCTGATTCAAGTCATTGATTTGTGAAATACATTTTTATTGATCATTAACCTGCTCAAAAATGTAGTCCTAGTCCAAGGTAACTAGCATTGTAACAAAAAGTCCTAGTCCAAGGTACCTAACATTGTAACAAAAAATCGTAGGGACTTGTAAGATTTCCTTTATTATTTTTCACATTATTCTTTTAGTCTTTTTAATTTGTGATCCCTGGGCGCCCGCAATGAATCCATTCATTACGAAACATCGTTCTGGTGCTGATCAATGTTTGGACTGACAACGAAATAAACGTTTCAAATATCACACCAAATCAGTCAAGTGTGAAGTGTGTGGAAAGCACTAATCAGTCAAGTGTGAAGTGTGTGGAACATACCAAATCAGTCAAGTGTGAAGTGTGTGGAAACCACCAAATCAGTCAAATGTGAAGTGTGTGGAACACACCAAATCAGTCAAGTGTGAAGTGTGTGGAAAGCTTCAAATCAGTCAAATGTGAAGTGTGTGGAACACACCAAATCAATCAAGTGTGAAGTGTGTGGAAACACAGCAAATCAGTCAAGTGTGAAGTGTGTGGAAAGCACCAAATCAATCAAGTGTGAAGTGTGTGGAAAGCAGCAAATCAGTCAAGTGTGAAGTGTGTGGAGCACACCAAATCCGCCAAGTGTTTAGTGTGTGTACAGCACCAAATCAGTCAAGTGTGAAGTGTGTGGAAAGCACCAAATCAGTCCAGTGTGAAGTGTGTGGAACACACCAAATCAGTCAAGTGTGGAAAGCACCAAATCAGTCAAGTGTGAAGTGTTTGGAAAGCATCAAATCAGTCAAGTGTGAAGTGTGTGGAAACAAATGTAAAGGAAGAAAAGAATGAATCTTTAGTAAAACTTTATTACTTTTTCAATTTTGTATAATTTGGCAAAAGTTGCCTTTAATTGAAATCAAAAGGGTACGTACCTATGTGTGTATCACTGTTTCGTAAATAATTATGTAATGGAGCTGTATTTTCTAGCAAAACCGACCTTCGCAAAGTTTTTGTTCAATCTAGGTCAAATCTAAAAAGTAGCCGACAAATGCTACTTGCCGATTAACAAACAATTTCAAGTTGACCAATAAGAACTCGAGTTCAAACAAAAAATGTAAGGCTCTCAGAAGAAATAGTATTACCTTTAATATGTTTAGACAGCATTATATTTTTAAAGGTCCATTTTGCATGAATTTTGCCCTTCCTTCAGTCAAATTTAAAATTACATTACTAATTTAAATTTTATTGTTTATCAATTTTAAATTATTTTAATGCAAATGGTAAAATCCAAAGAAAGGGAGAAGGTTCACTTCATTGGATAAATTGTTTAAGAGTCATTTAAGACCAATAAACATTTCCACAAAAGTTGTCCCATCATTTTTCACAGTGAGCAGAACGTGTGCAAAAGCGAGTTTTGAAATAATACAATTTTTCGGCTTCGGCTTCGGTTTCAGCAGAAACTGAAACGTTAAGATTGGGTTTATTTCGGTTTCGGCCGAAAGTCATTTTTTAACTTTCGGCCTGGTTTCGGTTTCGGACGAAGTCAGAAAATCACTTCCGGTCGGTCTCTAGTTTGGGTACAGTTTAGGCACCAGTTTAGTCCTAGTTTGGTAGCAATCTAGATAAGATATGAGTTTATTGTGGTACAATCTAGGTGAGATATGGGTTAATTGTGGTACAATCTAGGTGAGATATGGGTTAATTGTGGTACAATCTAGGTGAGTTATGAGTTAATTGTGGTACAATCTAAGTGAGAAAAGGTTTATTTGGGATTCATTTTATTGGGGACTGCAGTTCTTGTATAATATATTCTATAAGAAGAAGCTTGACTGACCGTGACGTCAAAGATGTGTTCGGATTCTTTAGCACAATTCTATTTTCTGTTATTTTACGGAAATCGATAAAAAATAAATGCGCAAAAAATGATATGTTCCGCTGTTATTTGAGGAAAAGTTGAAGTATTATGATTATATTATGATTATATTATGATTATATTATGATTATATTATGACTATATTATGATTATTTTATGATTATATTATGATTATATTATGATTATGTTATGATTATATTATGATTATATTATGATTATATTATGATTATAATATGATTATATTATGATTATATTATGATTATATTATGATTATATTATGATTATATTATGATTATATTATGATTATAATTATATTATGATTATATTATGATTATATTATGATTATAATATGATTATAATATGATTATATTATGATTATATTATGATTATATTATGATTATATTATGATTATAATTATATTATGATTATATTATGATTATATTATGATTATATTATGATTATAAATGACAAATACATTTAAAGTAACAACTATGGAACTATTTTAACTGTTTGAGCCGAATGTGAAATTTGGATTCCATTTTAAGTGCGTTTTAGTGCGTTGTTAATATTTCGGAAAAAAAATTGATTTAAATAAATACGCCAATGACGTCATAAGGTGAATTGCCTATTTTAGCCAAAGTTCTAAGTTTCTTTGATTTAATAACCGTGCTAACAAAACTGATAATGCATTTTGCTTTTCTTAAATGTCACATTAATCAAAACAATTTATTGCTTTTTAAATAGCTAAAATTTGCTAAAATTAAATACAGCTTTAGCTTTGTGAGTTTAAACCTTTAATGAGTTTGTACTTTTTATTCATTCTAAAAATAAACTTTTATGAAATTTATAAAGATCAAAGCTTTTGATTTTATTAATTTTTCTTAAAACTCTTTGGTTTTTGGGGGGGGGGGGTAATAGATACTTTCATGTACACCCGGCAGCACATGATACAACTCAGAATGAAATTGATTAATGATTAACCTTCTTAGGGGAAATAGATACTTTCATTTACACAAGGCAGCACATGATACATACAATTTATTTCTTTTTAAATAGCTAAAATTTGGTAAAATTAAATTCAGTTTTAGCTTTGTGAGTTTAAACCTTTAATGAGTTTGTACTTTTTATTCATTTTAAAAATAAACTTTTATGAAATTTATAAAGATCAAAGCTTTTGATTTTATTAATTTTTCTTAAAACTCTTTGGTTTTTGGGGGGGGGGGGGTAATAGATACTTTCATGTACACACGGCAGCACATGATACAACTCAGAATGAAATTGATTAATGATTAACCTTCTTAGGGGTAATAGATACTTTCATTTACACAAGGCAGCACATGATACAACTCAGAATGAAATTGATTCATGATGAACCTTCTTACGGGCATAGATTTATATCGGGGCTAGGAATTGGGGTGTGTACATTGTGACGTCACAATATCTTGAAATCCCATCACAATACAGTTGTAAAAAATAGATACTATATTCTCATTTTTCCAATTAAAAAAGTCCAAGACATTAACAAAACCTAAGTATGTTTACACAATTATACCCATGAATATCAAAACCCAATTATTTTACACAAGTGAAATTTTAATTTTCAAAATAGAGATGGGTTACAATTTTTCTTAGATCGATAAATAGACAGGTAGATTAGATATATTAAAAAAGATGATAGAAAGATTAGATAGATAGATAGATAGATAGATAGATAAGATAGATAAGATAGATAAGATAGATAAGATAGATAAGATAGATAAGATAGATAAGATAGATAAGATAGATAAGATAGATAAGATAGATAAGATAGATAAGATAGATAAGATAGATAAGATAGATAAGATA
>CAXITT010000020.1:2093729-2128990 GCA_964033795.1 Lymnaea stagnalis | reverse complement strand
ACAGACAGACAGACAGACAGACAGACAGACAGACAGACAGACAGACAGACAGACAGACAGACAGACAGACAGACAGACAGACAGACAGACAGACAGACAGATAGACAGACAGACAGACAGACAGATAGATAGATAGATAGATAGATAGATAGATAGATAGATAGATAGATAGATAGATAGATAGATAGATAGATAGATAGATAGATAGATAGATAGATAGATAGATAGACACAACTCTTTCTTGAATAGTGGCCCAAAATGTATTTTTTATTCGGAAAACTATATCTAAAGCTATATCAAAATGAGTGTATTTTAGTCCCGTATGTGCTCCTATACCATTCATCCGATAGCGATCAAACTTTTGTGACTTATTCATTGTACATACGCCTTCAAAATTTCTTAATATACACATATTTTACAATGTTACGTTTTTGGTCCCGGGCCCTTAATTCCTTTCCCCCCCCCTTTTATGAGCTTATCATAATTTCCGTATGCATTCCTATACCATTCATCTGATTGCGATAAACCTTTGGTAAGTTGTGCGCACGTCGGCAAAGGTTTCTGAATTAGGTCATCCATTTTGAAATATTCCTTTTGGGGCCGGGGGCCCTTAATTATTTTTTTCTTACATGAGCTATACAAATATAATTTCAAACAGACCTACTGCAAGTGTGTGGACTAAATTTTGAAAATTCATGCTTCTCACCTGGACAGCTGTGTGGCCTGCTCACGCGTCGAAAAACCTTCTAATTTGTTTGTGTGCGCACCAGACGGGAAACCAAACTATAATTAAAAATTACTTTGAAAAACCTAATTAGATTAAAACAGTTTTTTGTTTTTACTTTGAGTGGCATAGCAACACAATGCCAGTCTCTCGCTAGAAAGATAGGTTGAAACAAGCAAAAAACATGTGGAATCTGGCCAGAAACGTTTTTTTTTAACCTTTTAAATTCATTTATCTAACTTACTGGAGGCAGCCAGCAGTGGCGTAGATGTCATGGCAGCTAGCCACCTTAAGAGACTGCAAACAGGTATCCTGTGCAGAAGCACATGTTTGAGAAATAGGGCCTTGTAGTGTACTTGGGGGGACGCAGGCAGTTGTGTGAATCAGCTTAATGTCGTCGACAGTGCAGAATTCGCTGTTGGTGTAACGTTAAAGGTGTTAAGCCTACTACTGCGAATCATACAATCAACAAATGTTATTTTGTACCTTAGAGGTGTTAGGCCTACTACTGCCAAGCATACAATCATCAAATGTTATTTTGTACCTTAGAGGTGTTAGGCCTACTACTGCCAATCATACAATCAACAAATGTTATTTTGTACGTTAAAGGTGTTAGGCCTACTACTGCCAATCATACAATCATCAAATGTTATTTTGTACGTTAGAGGTGTTAGGCTTAGTACAGCCAATCATACAATCACCTACTTACAACATCGACACAATGACATCACTACTTACAACAGTGATACAATGACAACAATACTTACAACAGTGACACAATGACAACACTTTTTACAAAAGTGACACAATGACATCACTACTTACATCAGTTATACAATGACAGCACTACTTACAACAGTTATACAATGACAACACTTCTTACAACAGTGACACAATGACAACACTATTTACAACATTGACACAATGACAACACTATTTACAACAGTAACACAATGACAACACTACTTACAACAGTGACACAATGACAAAACTATTTACAACAGTGACACAATGACAACACTATTTACAACATTGACACAATGACAACACTACTTACAACAGTGATACAATGACAACACTATTTACAACAGTGACACAATGACAACACTACTTACAACAGTAACACAATGACAACACTATTTACAACAGTGACACAATGACATCACTATTTACAACAGTGACACAATGACAATACTACTTACAACAGTGACACAATGACATCACTATTTACAACATTGACACAATCACAACACTACTTACAACAGTGACACAATGACATTACTTTTTACAACAGTGACACAATGACAACACTATTTACAACAATTATACAATAACATCACTATCTACAACAGTGACACAAGGACATCACTACTTACAACAGTGACACAATGACATCACTATTTAATACATTTACACAATGACAACACTACTTACACCAGTGACACAATGAAATCACTATTAACAACATTGACACGATGACAACACTACTTACAGCAGTTATACAATGACATCACTATTTACAACATTTACACAATGACAACACGACTTGAAACAGTGACACAATCACAAATCACTATTTACAACATTGACCCAATGACAAAACTACTTACAACAGTGACACAATAACATCACTATTTACAACATTGACACAATGACAACACTACTTACAACAGTGACACAATGACATCACTTTTGACAACAGTGACACAATGACAACACTATTTACAACAGTGACACAATGACATCACTTTTTACAACAGTGACACAATGACAACACTATTTACAATAATTATACAATGACATCACTACTTACAACAGTGACACAATGACAACACTAATTACAACAGTGACACAATCACAACACTATTTACAACAGTGACACAATGACAAGACTATTTACAAAAGTGACACAATGACAACACTATTTACACCATTGACACAATGACAACACTACTTACAACAGTAACACAATGACAACACAGCTTACAACAGTAATACAATGACATCACTTTTTACAACAGTGACACAATGATAACACTATTTACAACAGTGACACAATGACATCACTATTTACACCATTGACACAATGACAACACTACTTAAAACAGTGACACAATGACATCACTAATTACAACATTGACACAATGACAACACTACTTACAACAGTTAAACAATGACATCACTATTTACAACATTGACACAATGACAACACTACTTACAACAGTTAAACAATGGCATCACTATTTACAACATTGACACAATGACAACACTACTTACAACAGTTATACAATGACATCTCTATTTACAACAGTGACACAATGGCAACACTACTTACAACAGTGACACAATGAAATCACTATTTACAACATTGACACAATGACAACACTACTTACGACATTGACACAATGATAACACTACTTACAACAGTGACACAATGACAACACTACTAACAACAGTGACATAATGACATCACAGCTTACAACAGTGAAATAATGACAACACTAATTGCAACAGTGACACAATGACATCACAGCTTACAACAGTGAAATAATGACAACACTACTTACAACAGTGACACAATGACATCTCTATTTACAACAGTGACACAATGACATCAATACTTACAACATTGACACAATGACAATACTACTTACAACAGTGAGACAATGACAACACTACTTACAACAGTGACACAATGACATCCCAGCTTACAACAGTGAAATAATGACAACCCTACTTGCAACAGTGACACAATGACATCACAGCTTACAACAGTGAAATAATGACAACACTGCTTACAACAGTGACACAATGACATCACAGCTTACAACAGTGACACAATGACAACACTACTTACAACAGTGACACAATGACATCACAGCTTTCAACAGTGACACAATGACATCACAGCTTACAACATTGACACAATGACATCACAGCTTACAACAGTGACACAATGACAACACTACTTGCAACAGTGACACAATGACATCACAGCTTACAACAGTGAAATAATGACAACACTACTTACAACAGTGACACAATGACAATACTACTTACAACAGTGACACAATGACAACACTCCTTCCAACAGTGACACAATGACATCACAACTTACTATGAAACACAATTGGTGTAGAACTTGGTATTTACGACTTGACAATATCTGTGCATGGCATCGGCGTGGTTGTACCATTTGCGCTTCATGATATCCAGATTTTGAGCGCATTGTGCGATACTATTGATGCAATCATCCGAAAATGCGCTGATTACATCATTTATTGTCTTCTTGTATTCAAAAAATTTACATGTTTCCGTTTTCAAATATCGGAGTTCGATTCCAGTGCAGTATTTTCTAACGAAAAAAACCAAAGAAATATTGAGATCATCCAAGTGAAGTACAATTCTACCATTACGATGTTATTATACTAGTACAATGTCAAAATACAAGTACTCTGTTATAATACCAGTACTATGTTATAAATAGCATTCAAGGACTCCACCACGGGCTTGCCTATCCGGTACTATGAAATAATTCCAGTACTATGAAATAATTCCAGTACTATGAAATAATTCCAGTACTATGAAATAATTCCAGTACTATGAAATAATTCCAGCACTATGAAATAATTCCAGTACTATGAAATAATTCCAGCACTATGAAATAATTCCAGTACTATGAAATAATTCCAGGACTATGAAATAATTCCAGTACTATGAAATAATTCCAGTACTATGAAATAATTCCAGGACTATGAAATAATTCCAGGACTATGAAATAATTCCAGTACTATGAAATAATTCCAGTACTATGAAATAATTCCAGGACTATGAAATAATTCCAGTACTATGAAATAATTCCAGTGCTATGAAATAATTCCAGTACTATGAAATAATTCCAGTACAATGAAATAATTCCAGCACTATGAAATAATTCCAGGACTATGAAATAATTCCAGGACTATGAAATAATTCCAGCACTATGAAATAATTCCAGGACTATGAAATAATTCCAGCACTATGTCGGTCTGGTGCTAAGTGAGACAAACTTTTATGAACGTTGCATTTTACAGGACTATGCAATTTCTATCGGGGGCTCGGATCGGCGTTAACAGCCCGAGCTTTATAGCACGGTCTCCTTGCTTGGAGCTGGAGTTCATAAGCACGGTCTCCTTGCTTGGAGCTGGAGTTCATAAGAACGGTCTCCTTGCTTGGAGCTGGAGTTCATAAGCACGGTCTCCTTGCTTGGAGCTGGAGTTCATAAGCACGGTCTCCTTGCTTGGAGCTGGAGTTCATAAGCACGGTCTCCTTGCTTGGAGCTGGAGTTCATAAGCACGGTCTTTTTGTTAACCAAGCGTGTCACCACGCGTGTCAACCGCGCGTGTCAACCACGCATGACCCTGGCTTAGTGTTGGAAAAAGAATTGTTGTAAAAGCAGCGTAGAATTTTGATTTGATAAATTGCATTAATTATTTTTTCTTAATTTAGATCCGAGTACTGTACCGATGTATTTGATGCGATAGAGCGTGAAAGATTGCTCCACTCGTCTATTTATTCCTTCTGAAAAGCAGTAATTATTGCTTATGAAATTTCGACTGTCATGCACACGAATAAATACACCAAAACCTTTTACCCACATTTTGTAATTTGAATTATACAAAGCATTAGCGCTACGGGTGCTAGGCGGTCATACAACACATCAGCTTCACATGGACTAGGAGGTCATACAACACATCAGTTCTACAGGAGCCAGGAGGTCATACAACACATCAGCTTCACATGGACTAGGAGGTCATACAACACATCAGCTGTATAGGCACTAGGAGATCATACAACACATCAGTTCTACAGGAGCCAGGAGGTCATACAACACGTCAGCGCTACAGGTGCTAGGATATCATACAACACCTTAACTTCACATTGACTAGGAGGTCATACAACACATCACCTCTACATGGACTAGGAAGTCATACAACACATCAGCTGTACAGGGACTAGGAGATCATACAACACATCAGTTCTACAGGAGCTGCGAGGTCATACAACACATCAGCGCTACAGGTGCTAGGAGGTCATACAACACATTAACTTCACATGGACTAGGAGGTGATACAACACATCAGCTCTACATGGACTAGGAGGTGATACAACACATCACATGGACTAGGAGGTCATACAACACTTTAGTTCTACAGGAGCTAGGAGGTCATACAACACATCAGCTTAACATAGACTAGGAGGTCATACAACGCATCAGCTCTACAGGAGCTAGGAGGTCATACAACACATCAGCTCTACATGGACTAGGAGGTCATAAAACACACCAGCTCTACAATGACTAGGAGGTCATAACACACATTAACTCTACAGGGACTAGGAGGTCATACAACACATCAACTTCACATGGACTAGGAGGTCATACAACACATCAGCTTCACATGGACTAGGAGGTCATACAACACTTTAGTTCTACAGGGACTAGAAGGTCATAAAACACATCAGCTCTACAGGGACTGGGAGGTCATACAACACATCAGCTCAAAAGGAGCTAGGAGGTCATACAACACATACGCTCTACAGGAGCTATGAGGTCATACAACACATCAGCTCTACAGGTGCTAGGAGGTCATACAACACATCAGCTCTACAGGGACTAGGAGGTCATACAACACTTAAGTTCTACAGGGACTAGGAGGTCATACAACACATCAGCTTCACATGGATTAGGAGGTCATACAACACATACGCTCTACAGGAGCTATGAGGTCATACAACACATCAGCTCTGCAGGTGCTAGGAGGTCATACAACACATCAGCTTCACATGGACTAGGAGTCATACAACACATTAGCTGTACAGGGACAAGGAGATCATACAACACATCAGTTCTACAGGAGCTAGGAGGTCATACAACACATCAGCTCTACAGGAGCTAGGGGGTCATACAACACATCAGCTCTACATGGACTAGGAGGTTATACATCAGCTTCACATATATCAGCTCTACAGTGGCTGGGGGGAAAAATGTTATTGACTCTGAAATTGTTTCTGTAGCCATAACGAAAGGGAGACCACATATTGACAACGTACCCTTCGCCAGAAACGCCAGTGACTAATCCAAAGTCACCTCTTAACCTACTTACTGAAAGTCACCATTTGACCTACATACCGAAAATCACCACTTGACCTACAGACCTGACAACAATACGACTTCTTACATGAAGTCGACTCTTGACCTACTTACAAGAAATCAGCACCTGACCTACTTACTTGAGGCATTGGTCGTTTTTTTTCGTGAAATCACAAGTTTCTAATTCCCTGATACAGGTGGCAGCATGCTTTCTGCACAGGTCAGTCACGTGGTCTTCTTTTGGTGAGCAGGAGGCATGCGTCATAATGTTATATTCTGACTCGGTGCACTTGCCCCTGGAGACATAGAAAGCCAATGAAATTTGGTTCTACTTTTGGATCAATTCTATCTGATGAGTCTCATAAGTGCCCCATTTGAGAACGTCTCTCCTAACAAGACATATTTGGGAACATCACTTGTAACAAGACACTTTTGAGAATGTCTCTCCTAACACGACTCATTTGAGAACGTCACTCCTAACAAGACATGGAAGAACGTCATACCTAAAAGACACACTTGAGAACGTCACTCCTAAAAAGACATGTGAGAACGTCATTCCTAAAAGACACATTTGAGAACGTCACTCCCAACAAGACATGTGAGAGCGTCATTCCTAAAAGACACATTTGAGAACATCATTCCTAACAAGACATGTGAGAACGTCATTCCTAAAAGGCACATTTGAGAACGTCACTCCTAAAAAGACATGTGAGAACGTCATTCCTAAAAGACACATTTGAGAACGTCACTCCTAACAAGACATGTGAGAACGTCACTCCTAACAAGACACATGTGAGAACGTCACTCCTAACAAGACATGTGAGAACGTCACTCCTAACAAGACACATGTGAGAAAGTCACTCCTAACAAGACATGTGAGAACGTCATTCCTAAAATATGTGAGAACGTCATTCCTAAAAGACACATTTGAGAACATCACTCCTAACAAGACATGTGAGAACGTCATTCCTAAAAGACACATTTGAGAACGTCATTCCGAAAAGACACAATTGAGAACGTCACTCCTAACAAGACATGTGAGAACGTCATTCCTAAAAGACACATTTGAGAACGTCATTCCTAACAAGACATGTGAGAACGTCATTCCTAACAAGACTTGTGAGAACGTCACTCCTAACAAGACATGTGAGAACGTCATCCCTAACAAGACACATTTGAGAACGTCTATCCCCTGAATAGATCAGAGCAACTCTCCGTAGTAGGACAGAACTCCCAGGACAACTAGGTCAAAACAACTCTCCTGACAACTAGGCCAAAATAACTACCGTGACAACTAGGTCAACACAACTATACTAACAACTAGGTCAACACAACTATCCTGACAACTGGGTCAATACAACTATCCTGACAATTAGGTCAAAACAACTATGACGACAACTAGGTCAAAATAACTATTCTGACAACTAGGTCAACACAACTCACCTAACAACTAGACCAAAACAACTGTCCTGACAACTAGGTCAACACAATTCCTGGCTAGTTAATTTTTATTTGAATTTTTAAACACGACCATAACTACAAATAATAATATAATAATACAGTGTCATAGATTGGATAAAATTAAATTCTGATCTAAGTTAAACAACGAGATAAATCTGACACAAGAGAGAAAGAGAGAAATAAACAGAAAAAGAAATAAAGAAAGAAAGAGAGAGAGAGAAAGAGAGAGAAAGAAAGAAAGAAAGAAAGATAGCAATATAAAGCGAAAAAGAAAAAAAATACTAAGGATACTATTAAGCTATGAGGCTTCCCGGGAGAGTTTTGTTAGAGCAGTGACACCTGGCAGCTGTTAGAGTAATTACAGCAGGCAGCTCTGTAAGAGCAATGACAGCAGGCAGCTCTGTTAGAATAATGACAGCCGCCAACTTTGTTTGAGCAGTGACAGCAGACAGCTCTGTTGGATCAGTGACAGCAGGCAGCTCTGTTAGAGCTGTCAGAGCTGTCCAGCCTTAACTTTCTCTGATAGTTTTAAACACATCGACGGTGTAAAAATGCTCTGGGCCTGAACATGACTTGGTGACTGAACATGACTTAGGTGACTGAACATGACTTAGGTGACTGAACATGACTTAGGTGACTGAACATGACTTAGGTGACTGAACATGACTTGGTGACTGAACATGACTTGGTGACTGAACATGACTTAGGTGACTAGACATGACTTAGGTGACTGAACATGACTTAGGTGACTAGACATGACTTAGGTGACTGGACATGACTTGGTGACTGAACATGACTTGATGACTGGACATGACTTGGTGACTGGACATGACTCAAGTGACTCGACATGACTTTGTGACAGACATGATTAGGTGAGTGGACATGACTAAGGTGGCTGGACATGTCTTATGTGAATAGACATGACTTAGGTGACTGGACATGACTTAGGTGAATAGACATGACTTAGGCGACTAGATATGACTTGATGACAGGACATGACTTAGGAGACTGGACAAGATTCGGTGACTGGACATGAGTTGGTGACAAGACATGACTTGATGACTGGACATGACTTAGGGGACTGGACATGACTTAGGTGACTGGACATGACTTGGTGACCTACTCAGTTTGAATGAGGGCCTTTGCTCTCTCAGACAGAAGCCCCCAGCACATATTCTGGATTCGCTCTTTCGGCAACATGATGTAAAAGTCTTGGATCAAAATGAGGTTCAGTGCTGCTCCTATCCCATCCTGGCACTGCTTATTGAAGGTAGACATTTTCAAGGCAAAGGCTCCTTCGTGATAGACATCTTCGCACGCTCCAAGTAGCACATTCTGGGTTTCTGCCTCATCGCAACCATCTCTGAAACAAATTGATAGACTTAATCAACCTCTAGGACTATCAACAATATTAGCCATCTCTGAAAGATGGACATACTTAGAGCCTATGACTACCACCATATTGACAGAAAGTGATAGACATCATGTAGTCTCTGCCATACCTATCATTTAATTTAGACCATCAACAATCATGCACTTTAGACCAACAGAATCATTTACTTTAGACCAAACCAATCATTTACTTTAGACAAAACCAATCATGTACTTTAGGCCAAACCAATCATGTACTTTAGACAAAACCAATCGTGTACTTTAGGCCAAACCAATCATGTACTTTAGACCAAACCAATCACGTACTTTAGACCAAACCAATCATTTACTTTAGGCCAAACCAATCATATTCTTTAGACCAAACCAATCATTTACTTTAGACCAAACCAATCATTTACTTTAGACCAAACCAATCATATACTTTAGGGCCAAACCAATCATATACTTTAGACCAAACCAATCATGTACTATAGGCTAAACCAATCATGTACTTTAGGCCAAACCAATCATATTATTTAGACCAAACCAATCATTTACTTTAGACCAAACCAATCATGTACTTCAGGCCAAACCAATCATGTAATTTAGAGCAAACCAATCATGTAATTTAGACTATACCAAAAATTAATACAACTGAAAAGGGCTTAGCAAAATACAATCAAATTTTAATCTATCATTACAGTTGTTATTGTTTTCAAATGACACATCTCTCAATAGGGCACTGCAAGTTGTACCTCAAACAATCGTATGTTCCCATAATGTCTTTACAAGTCCTTCTTGTTCGGAGAGTCAAACAATATCTTGCGTGCGCGAGGCACTCGTCGCTGATCTCCGGGTTGTCCTGTGGTGAGCAGATGATCTCAATCATCAGTTTGAAATCCCCCTGGGTACAATCCTGCCTGTAGGTAAGAGTAGCAAATTTTGTAAAATAACTCCTAATCACATACACATGTCATCACTGGATCTGCCACAACAAATGTTCACTGCTGGTAGCCCACAATTCCGCATCCAACAAAAACGTGTCCAGCTATACTGTTTGTTTTCTGTCACAGCCTTTTCTCGGATTCCTGACCTTCCGATCTAACCGAAATTCTTTCTGTCTATCTACCTCTTCGACGGCATCACTACTCTGCAGACTTGTGTATTTTCTTTCTGTCCCCAAAAACGCGCCCAAAAACAAACAAAAACAAACAAAAACAAACAAAAACAAACAAAAACAAACAAAAACAAACAAAAACAAACAAAAACAAAAAAAAACATACCGTGAACGATCTTTCTCTTTCTGTGCCCTCAAGCAATGGAATATTCTCCCACTACACATCCACAATATATCATCAGTCTAAGCCTTCTAAACTACACCCAGTACCCATCTCTCCGAACTTTACAATTCCGACCCACTCTCACCCACCCCCCTCCCTATCTTACCAATAAATGAATCTCGATGCTCCCAGCTGAGTGCCGCCCAGGGCTTGACATGTTAACAGTTCCAGAGTAGGGGCGGGAATATTTTTATAAAAACTAGTTTTTTAAATTAAATAACTGTATGTAACTTTTAAATGTTCATGGAAATGTTAGATACTATTTATGGAAGCGCAGTGAGCCAGTCCAAGGCTGGAGTAACACGCTATATAAGACCACTGATTCCTAGGTTGGGGTACGGCGCTATATAAGACCACTGATTCCTAGGTTGGGGTATTAAGCTACATAAGACTGCTGAGTCTTAGGTTGGGGTCACACGATATATAGGACCACTAAGTCCTAGGTTGGGTAACTAGCTATATAAGACCGCTGAGTCCTAGGTTGGGGTAACAAGCTATATAAGACCACCGAGTCCTAGGTTGGGGTAACAAGCTATATAAGACCGCTGAGTCCTAGGTTGGGGTAACAAGCTATATAAGACCACTGAGTCCCAGGTTGGGGTAACACGCTATTTAAGCCCACTGAGTCCTAGGTTGGGGTAACAAGCTATATAAGACCGCTGAGTCCTAGGTTGGGGTAACAAGCTATATAAGACCAATGAGTCCTAGGTTGGGGTAACACACTATAAAAGCCCATTGAGTCCTAGGTTGGGGTAACACGCTATTTAAGCCCACTGAGTCCTAGGTTGGGTAACACGCTATATAAGACCCCTGAGTCCTAGGTTGGGGTAACAAGCTATATAAGACCGCTGAGTCCTAGGTTGGGGTAACAAGCTATATAAGACCGCTGAGTCCTAGGTTGGGGTAACATGCTATTTAAGCCCACTGAGTCCTAGGTTGGGGTAACACGCTATTTAAGCCCACTGAGTCCTAGGTTGGGGTAACAAGCTATAAAAGCCCATTGAGTCCTAGGTTGGGGTAACACGCTATTTAAGCCCACTGAGTCCTAGGTTGGGGTAACACGCTATTTAAGCCCACTGAGTCCTAGGTTGGGGTAACACGCTATTTAAGCCCACTGAGTCCTAGGTTGGGGTAACACGCTATATAAGACCGCTGAGTCCTAGGTTGGGGTAACAAGCTATATAAGACCGCTGAGTCCTAGTTTGGGGTAACAAGCTATATAAGACCGCTGAGTCCTAGGTTGGGGTAACACGCTATTTAAGCCCACTGAGTCCTAGGTTGGGGTAACACACTATAAAAGCCCATTGAGTCCTAGGTTCGGGTAAGAAGCTATATAAGACCACTGATTCCTAGGTTGGGGTAACACGCTATTTAATCCCACTGAGTCCTAGGTTGGGGTAACACACTATAAAAGCCCATTGAGTCCTAGGTTCGGGTAAGAAGCTATATAAGACCACTGAGTCCTAGGTTGGGGTAACACGCTATATAAGACCACTGAGTCCTAGGTTGGGGTACCACGTTATATAAGACCACTCTGTCCTAGGTTGGGGTACCACGCTATATTAGACCACTGAGTCCTAGGTTGGGTTACCACGCTATATAAAACCACTGAGTCCTAGGTTGGGGTACCACGCTATATAAGCCCACTGAGTCCTAGGTTGGGGTACCACGTTATGTAAGACCATTGATTCATAGGCTTGGGTAACATGCTATAAAAGACCACTATATAAGACTTTTGAGTCCTAGCCTGGGGTACCACGCTATATAAGACCCTTTAGTCCTAGGCTGGGGTACCACGCTATATAAGGCCCTTTAGTCCTAGGCTGGGGTACCACGCTATATAAGGCCCTTTAGTCATAGGCTGGGGTACCACGCTATATAAGGCCCTTTAGTTCTAGGCTGGGGTACCACGCTATATAAGGCCCTTTAGTCCTAGGCTGGGGTACTGCGCTATATAAGACCACTGTAATAATAATAAAAACACCAACATATTAATCAGTAACCTGTCTAAGTTATACAATAGTACCACCAGGACATGCATCTCCTAAGTTGTACTATAGTACCATTATGACATACACATCTTAAGTTGTAATATAGTACCATATTCACATCCACATATCAATTTATAAAGTGGTACCATCATGACATGCACATCTCAATTGATACAGTGGTATAGTAATGACATAATCATTCTATTATATCATACCAAGGGCCTCCATACTTTTCGGACAGAGGGCCGCATTAACTATGAAACAGCAGTTGGGCGGGCCGACTTCACACTCAAGGTCCAAATAAAAAAGAATCAAAACATGCATGTTGTTGGTAATTATTCTTTTAATATTCTTTTATTCAGTTATTATTTTTAAAAGAAATTGATACACAACACACGAAATTAGTGGAAATGGTGACAATGTTTCCTGGATGCCAAAATAGCAGACATTGCTTGATTTAGATTTGATGTCTCTAACAATCAATAATGACCTGGGATTATCATTGGACAAGTTTGTTCTCAAATTGTTCTTCACGTATTTCATTCTTAAAAATGTTTGTTCACACAGGTATGTTGTTCCAAAAATTGAAATGTACCTTGATGCATACGTTTTGACATTAGGAAAGTCTTCCTTTCGGCAGAAACTGTTAAAAACCCATCAGTCCTTCTGTGAACTTGTCCCTAATGAAGTCATTTGTTTCAACTCAATGACCTCCAGCTGCAGTTCATCTGGGCGACTGGCCACATCTGCTTCAAATGGGTTTTGAAACAGTCTCACTTCTTCTACCTTTGAATCAAAGTCAGAAAACCGCTCCTGAAACTGCAGCTGGGGTCTTTGGTGATCTCCAATGCAAATGACGTGGGGAACTGTAACTGCTGACATTGCGTTAAGTTGTAGGCCTGTCCTTGTTCCAAAAAAGAAAGACGAGTTTGGATCTGAAGGCCTTTAGGTGGGTGTATAGATCAGAAACAAGATTTTCCTCTCCCTGTACTTTTAGGTTCAGAAAATGTAAATGACTAGTTATTTCTGCAGCAAAGACAAATTTCGATACCCACTCTTCAGACAGTAATGGCAGTGAATTGCAGAGATGCGAAGTGAAACAAACACCACCTCATCGCAGCAGTCAACCGCAACTGTCAAACTGTGATGAAAATAATCGATTAAGTCTTGAACAAGCAGCAATCAATTTAAAAACTCCGCCACTAGATGGCGTTATATCCTCTCATTGATTGTGAACGGAAGTAGAAAAACTAAGCAGCGAATAAAGTTTTTGTGATCGGTTGGAAAACAAAACGCACAAGTGCGCGCGTCTATTTTAATGCGGTAAAAACCTAACGTACTACTGCGCGCCTCTATATAACCCGTCCACGTAAGTGGCGGGGGATCTTGGCAGGCTACACGGACATTTCCGTCATTTTTTCCGTAGGCAAAACGTCTCCAAACGCCGGATAAGAGGGCCCCAGGTTGTGAGAACCCTATTTTAAACTAGATTACCCTTCTTCCTAAGAGGGGCCCAGGTTGTGAGAACCCTCTTTTAAACTAGATTACCCTTCTTCCTTTATGCATTCTTCCCAATCTTGATTGATGCCATAGCAGAAGTTAATTTTCAGCATTCTAGGACTGAAGTAGTGTTGAGGAATTATTTTAGAATTGTCGATGCAACTCCGAAGATGAGGTGTGCAGTATTCGTAGTACAGGGTGCTGTTTTCGATCATTTCGTCGAGAAACTGGCGGCTTTCACACAGTTTGGTGATCAGATAGTTGGCCTCGGCTTCGAGGCACAGCTTTGCTCTGGGGAAATGATAACACATTGAGTGCGACACAATGGTGTAAGTGGTACATGATACAATGGTGGGGGTGGTACATGATACAATGGTGTGGGTGGTACATGATACAATGGTGTGGGTGGTTCATGATACAATGATGTGGGTGTTTCGTGATACAATTAAGTGGGTGGAAAATGAGCCGATGGTGGGGGTGGTACATGATACAATATTGTGGGTGATACACTATACCATGATTTGGGTGGTAAATGATACAAAGGTGTGGGTGGTACCTGATACAATGGTGCGGGTGGTACATGATAAAATGATATTGGTAGTAATGATACAATTATGTGAGTGGTATATGATACAATGGTGTGGGTAGTAATGATACAATGGTGTGGGTAGTAATGATACAATTATGTGAGTGGTATATGATACAATGGTGTGGGTAGTAATGATACAATTATGTGAGTGGTATATGATACAATGGTGTGGGTAGTAATGATACAATTATGTGGGTGGTAATGATACAATGGTGTGGGTGGTAATGATACAATGGTGTGGGTAGTAATGATACAATTATGTGAGTGGTATATGATACAATGGTGTGGGTAGTAATGATACAATTATGTGGGTGGTAATGATACAATGGTGTGGGTGGTAATGATACAATGGTGTGGGTAGTAATGATACAATTATGTGGGTGGTATATGATACAATGGTGTGGGTAGTAATGATACAATTATGTGAGTGGTATATGATACAATGGTGTGGGTAGTAATGATACAATTATGTGGGTGGTAATGATACAATGGTGTGGGTGGTAATGATACAATGGTGTGGGTAGTAATGATACAATTATGTGGGTGGTATATGATACAATGGTGTGGGTAGTAATGATACAATTATGTGAGTGGTATATGATACAATGGTGTGGGTAGTAATGATACAATTATGTGGGTGGTAATGATACAATGGTGTGGGTAGTAATGATACAATTATGTGAGTGGTATATGATACAATGGTGTGGGTAGTAATGATACAATTATGTGGGTGGTAATGATACAATGTTGTGGGTGGTAATGATACAATGGTGTGGGTAGTAATGATACAATTATGTGGGTGGTATATGATACAATGGTGTGGGTGGTAATGATACAATTATGTTGGTGGTATATGATACAATGGTGTGGGTGGTAATGATACAATGATGCGGGTGTTATTGATACAATGGTGTGGGTGGTAATGATACCATGATGTGGTTAGTTCATGATACAATGATGTAGGTGGATATGATACAATTGTGTGAGTAGTATATGATTGCCTCATTTTCTGTCTCGGGTTAATCCTGTAATATAGGCGAAAACGTGCCAAAGTGTCCTCGTTTTATAGCCATTTTAATTGTTTCTATAGTATAGTAGCTACTATCCTAGTGTCTCATTTTTATTTTACTTAGTTTACATGTTTTTAATAATTGTAAAGCGCTTAGAGCTTTAAGGTAAGCGCTATATAAAAATGCCTAAATAAATAAATAAATAAATATGATACAATGGTGTGATTGGTATATTATACAATGATGTGGGTGGTACATGATACAATGGTGTGAGGGGTATATGATAAAATGATGTGGATGGTAATGATATAATGATGTGGGTGGTACATGAGAAAATGGTGTGTGTTGTACATGATACAATGGTGTGAGGGGTATATGATAAAATGATGTGGATGGTAATGATATAATGATGTGGGTGGTACATGAGAAAATGGTGTGTGTTGTACATGAGACAATGGTGTGGGTGGCACATGATACAGTGGTGTGGGTGGTAACTAGACAATGGTGTTTTTTGTACATGAAAAAATGTTGTGGTTGGTACATGGGCCAATGGTGTGTGTGGTACATGATACAATGGTGTTGTTGGTAGATGATACAGTGGTGTGGATGAGAAAGATCTATATGAAGAAAACTATCGACTAAAGAGTGAAACTTATCCTTGCCCAAATGGCACATAACTTAGGGACTGACCACGCCCTAGGGGCATGACTTCCCCCAACAACGTAACATGCCCAAGCAGTATGACATCAAAGACCAGGGGTTCTGACTGTAAGCCTTAAATGACCAGGAGATCTGACCGTAAGACGTCAAAGACCAGAGGTCTGACTGTGTGACATCAAAAACCAGCGGTCTGACTTTATTACAACAAAGACCAGAGGTCTGACTTTAGGCCTTCAATGACTAGGGGTCTGGCTGTATGACATCAAAGACCAGGGGGTCTGGCTGTACCACTTCAAAGACCAGAGGTATGAATGTATGACATCAAACACCAAGAGGTCTGACTTTAGGACTTCAAAGACCAGGGGTCTAACTGTATGACATCAAAGACAAGTTGGTCTGACTGTAGGACTTCCAATATCAGAGGTCTGACTGTATGACATCAAATGCTAGGGGGTCTGACTGTAGGACTAGAAAGACCAGAAAAATGGCTTTATTACATCAAAGACTAGGGGGGTCTGACTGTAGGACCACAAAGACGAGAGGTCTGTCTGTGTGACATCAAAGTCCAGGCAGTCTGACTGTAGGACTTCAAGGACCAGAGTTCTTACTGTATGACATCAAAGACTAGGGGGTCTGACTGTAGGACTTCAAAGACTAGTAGGACTTCCAATATCAGAGGTCTGACTGTATGACTTCAAAGAATAGGGAGTGACTTCTTTTCTGATAAAAATCCTTGCAATGGTTCTCGTAATTCAAAAACACTGGCGAGCGATTTGTCTCTGGTTAACCATCTTATTTCTGTGTACAAAAGAAGGCATCTGTGCTCTATGTCCATCTCCTCACAAAGCTGCTCAAACAGGTGTGAGTTAAGGGTGTGTGCTTTGATGTGGTTAATGACTTTAACGGCATCAATCAATACGCTGTTAAATTACTGTGACATGTTTCGGCTTGCCAGCATTTCCCAGTGAATGATGTAATGCTTACATTCACTCTCAGGTGCAACCTCCTTAATCCGAGCAATTAAAGCAGACAGTCGTCCAGTCATGGCAGCAGCACCGTCTGTGCGTAGGCTGACACAAAAGGACTATTTTAGTTGTCCTGATACATTACTATCCAGTGACTTGAAAAGCTCTACAACAGTGGTGTTTGTTGGCATCCAGTGACTTGACAAGTTCTACAACAGTGGTGTTTGTTGGCATCCAGTGACTTGAAAAGTTCTACTACAGTGGTGTTTGTTGGCATCCAGTGACTTGAACAGTTCTACAACAGTGGTGTTTGTTGGCATCCAGTGACTTGAAAAGTTCTACAACAGGGGTGTTTGTTGGCATCCAGTGACTTGAACAGTTCTACAACAGTGGTGTTTGTTGGCATCCAGTGACTTGAACAGTTCTACAACAGTGGTGTTTGTTGGCATCCAGTGACTTGAACAGTTCTACAACAGTGGTGTTTGTTGGCATCCAGTGACTTGAACAGTTCTACAACAGTGGTGTTTGTTGGCATCCAGTGACTTGAAAAGTTCTACAACAGTGGTGTTTGTTGGCATCCAGTGACTTGAAAAGTTCTACAACAGTGGTGTTTGTTGGCAAAGATCGTGCACATAACAAATCCTCATGCACATCCTCCTGATAAAGATAGCGCATTTTTTGGCGATATCTATAGACTAATCACGGTGATGTATTAATCCTCTCATAAAATTGTGTCTCAATATCTTCGGCTATTTCCCAATGAACCTTGTCTCAGTGCTAGCCGACAAAGTCACCTATGCTATCTTTTTAACAGCAGCCTCTTCTAGAAGTTCACGGCAAATGTCTTTAGTGGAGGGCAAGATCAATTCACCACCGATTAGTGAATGGCTTTTTAGCCTTAGCAATACGGTTAGCCACCAAATATGATGCTCTCAGTGCATTGTTCTGATTGATGTGGTGGCCCACAGAAATTTCTTCTGTCCTTCGTGTTCTTGCTTTTTACTTTCAAAATACTACGGGAGCTTGTCCAGGGTGCTTGGCGTGCAGCTGGCGTGCCATTTTGGAAGGTTCCATTGCCTCATTTGAGAGCCTGTCGACGCAAAGTATGCACAGCTGGGTTGGTCTGTGGGAATCACCCGTCCCGATAAATCCATATTTCAAGTTGGACTCATGGTATTATCTTTTAATTTTTTTTTTGTTTCTTTGATGATCTCTTCTTCTGTCTCTTCACTGGGAGCTTTCTTTTTTCCAAGGAAACTTTCAAACGACGTCCGTCTGGTACTAATTTTTGCTAATGTGTGCGTTAAATTCGAGCACTGACGTGACCCAGATGTCATAAAGCCTCGTTACACTCAGATCATACATATGGACGATAAAAAAAGGACAAACATAAAACACAAGATACACGTACACCCAACACTGTTAAACATGAGAAAGTGCCAAGCACTGTTAAACATGAGAAAGTGCCAAGCACTTTTAAACACGAGAAAGTGCCAAGCACTGTTAAACATGAGAAAGTGCCAACTACTTTTAAACACGAGAAAGTGCCAAGTACTTTTAAACACGAGAAAGTGCCAAGTACTTTTAAACATGAGAAAGTGCCAAGTACTTTTAAACATGAGAAAGTGCCAAGCACTGTTAAACACAAGAAAGTGCCAACTACTTTTAAATATGAGAAAGTGCCAAGTACTTTTAAACACGAGAAAGTGCCAAGTACTTTTAAACATGAGAAAGTGCCAAGTACTTTTAAACATGAGAAAGTGCCAAGTACTTTTAAACATGAGAAAGTGCCAAGTACTTTTAAACATGAGAAAGTGCCAAGTACTTTTAAACACGAGAAAGTGCCAAGCACTGTTAAATACGAGAAAGCGCCAACTACTTTTAAACATGAGAAAGTGCCAAGTACTTTTAAACACGAGAAAGTGCCAAGTACTTTTAAACATGAGAAAGTGCCAAGTACTTTTAAACATGAGAAAGTGCAAAGTAATTTTAAACATGAGAAAGTGCCATTTGATCCACGGACCGGTACCGGGGGTTGGGTACCACTGACTTAAGAGACCATGGGTCGGACTGCTTGCGACAACAGGCTGTCAGGATGTTGAATTAATTCAGGGCGCCAGTTTTGTACATAAATCTGCCCTATAAGACAGGTTTCCAGATGCCTATAGTGTCCATAAGTATATGCTAATAGACGGAATACCATTTGCCGATAGTGTCCATAAGTCTACTTTATAGAAGACAGAGTTCAAGTAGCCTATAGTGTCGCTAAGTCTATACCAGTGGTCGGCAAACACATTAGACAAGAGCTAAAAATCAGCAGCAGGACATTTAAATTTTATTAGAGAGCCAAATTTCTTTTCAAGAACCTGTCCAGAACCTGTCCAGAAGCTGTCCAGAGCCGCGTTATATGGAGTCAACACCGATTTACCGCCGACTGGCCGAGCCGCACTCAGGTCACTAAAGAGCCGCACTCAGATCAATAAAGAGCCGCACTCTCAGGTCACTAAAGAGCCGCAATCGGGTCACTAAAGGGCTACTGAGCTACACATGAGCTTTGAGGCACATGGCATCACGTCTACTTAGCTACACATGAGCTTTGACGCACTTGGCATCACGTCTACTTAGCTACACATGAGCTTTGACGCACTTGGCATCCCGTCTAATGAGCTACAAATGAGCTTTAACGCACTTGGCATCACATCTACTGAGCTACAAATGAGCTTTGACGCACTTGGCATCACGTCTACTGAGCTACAAATGAGCTTTGACGAATTTGGCATCCCGTCTACTGAGCTACAAATGAGCTTTGACGCACTTGGCATCCCGTCTAATGAGCTACAAATGAGCTTTAACGCACTTGGCATCACGTCTACTGAGCTACAAATTAGCTTTGACGCACTTGGCATCACGTCTACTGAGCTACAAATGAGCTTTGACGCACTTGGCATCCCGTCTACTGAGCTACAAATGAGCTTTGACGCACTTGGCATCCCGTCTACTGAGCTACAAATGAGCTTTGACGCACTTGGCATCACGTCTACTGAGCTACAAATGAGCTTTGACGCACTTGGCATCACGTCTACTGAGCTACACATGAGCTTTGACGCACTTGTCATCACGTCTACTGAGCTACAAATGAGCTTTGACGCACTTGGCATCACGTCTACTGAGCTACAAATGAGCTTTGACGCACTTGGCATCACGTCTACTGAGCTACACATGAGTTTGGACGCACTTGGCATCACGTCTACTGAGCTACAAATGAGCTTTGACGCACTTGGCATCACGTCTACTGAGCTACAAATGAGCTTTGACGAACTTGGCATCCCGTCTACTGAGCTACACATGAGCTTTGACGCACTTGGCATCACGTCTATTGAGCTACAAATGAGCTTTGACGCACTTCCGTTGTGGTGCGATAGATGTGTTATGAGCGACAAGAAGGCATTCTTCTAGGAGTAAGTCAGTGTTGTTGGTTGTTTGTTGGAGCTGGGTAAATCTTGGATGGTGGACGGAAGTTTTCTTTCTTTAGGTGTGAGCACCATTAATGTTGGTTTGTGTTTATTGTGTAAATAATTAAAGAATATTTGTTTGATCAAAACCATCTAGCGCAACTTCTCTCAATCTGAGGGTTGCGACCGCTTTGTGGGTCGTAGGACTCTTCCTCAGTGGTCGCCTAAGAACATCGAAAACACATATACTCTACAGTTATGAAGTGGCAAAGCAAATAATTTTGTGGCTTGGTGTCGCCACAACATGAAGAACTGTATTAAAGGGTCGCGGCATTAGGAAGGTTGAGAACCACTGATCTAGCGAATTTCTTTGAAGCGAGAAAGAAGCGAAGTTCTAGACTCTGATATTTGTTTTCTGTGGCCATTCGGTGGGGACATGCCCCTAGACGACTATTCGCCACTCCAATGTCAGGAATGTCGTCCCCATGCCTTCTGCAAATGGTAACAATTCTCTGTTGCTGCCCCGACAACATACGACAACATACGACAACATACGACTACATACGACAACATACGACATTATACGACATTATACGACAAGATACGACAACATACGACAACTACGACAACATACCACAACATACGACAACATACGACAACATACGACAGATACGAAACACTTGACATTAGTATTTTTCAGTAACAATAACGAAGTGTGGACCACATATACCAGTCAGGAGCGGAAACTCAACAGCTTCCATCAAAGATGTCTGCGTCGCATTTTGCGCATTCGTTGGCAGGACAGGGTGCCTAACGTGGAGGTTTTGGAACGTGCACACATGTTTAGCATATTCTCTTTTCTTATCATGAGACACCTTCGCTGGTTAGGTCATGTACGGAGAATGGAGGAAGGACGTATCCCAAAGATACTGCTGTATGGAGAGTTGGAAGAAGGGACAAGACATATTGGACGACCGCGCCTGAGATTTATTGACGTTTGTAAACGAAGCATGAGGGAAGCCAATATTGAAACAAACGAATGGGAGCCCATTGCCGAGCATCGCTCCAACTGGCGTACAGCAGTGTTTGGAGGAGTGAAAAAGACAAAAGATACTCAAAAAGAGGCCCTCGAATCAAAAAGAACAATTCGAAAATCAAGAATTTACCGAGATTCAATATTCTCCTGCGAGAGATGCGGTCATGATTGCCATTCAAGGATTGGCCTAGTGAGCCACTCGTCAAAGTGTAGAACTATATAGCTGCTCCATCGTCTCACGAAGACGGAAGGATGCCATAATAATAGTGACAGTACTAAGATGACAGTATTATAATTACAGCAGTGCATTGACATTAGTACAGTGACAGTAGTACGATGACAGTGATACAAGGACCGTTATTAGAGACATTAATTATTGCGACAGTCGTACGGTGAAATTAGTACAGTGACAATGGTGGAGTGACAGTAGAATGGTTAAAGTAGCACTCTTACTCTAGAAGACATGTCTTTGTTTCCTGGTCATCACACTTGAGTTCCTTGATCTTAGCCCTGCAGAACTCTGTCCTTGTCTTGCACTTCTCCTTTACGGGAAGTACACCTCCCGCCACATACGGGTTACATGACTGTGCAGCTAAACGGTTGTACTCTGACTCGGTACAGCCCTGCAGGCTGTCAAATAGAAACAGAACTGTAGGTCACAATCTGTTATCCTCGGTCATTCGTTCCTAATGATTGATTCGTTAACAGTTCCACTTTCTGCAAATGCTCCCAAGTGCCATTATATTCCACTGACATTATTCTCTGCGTATGTCTGTCACGAACTAACTCTAAGGGAGACTACCTTTGGAACGGCTAATCCTTTTCAGCATATTCAATTGCGCCCCCTTGATTAAAATGATTCGAACACATCATGACGTCACTATTTAGTAAGGGACATGTGGATCAAATGAACGTCAGGGTCTTATCCTAGTTTTAAAGTCAAACTAAATGTCACATAGTAAGTCAAACTAAATGTCACCTTGTAAGTCAGACTAAATGTCACCTTGTAAGTCAGGATAATGTCACCTTGTAAGTCAAGCTAAATGTCACATTGTAAGTCAAACTGAATGTCATCTTGTAGGTCAAACTCAATGTCACCTTGTAAAGTCAAACTAAATGTCATCTTGAAAGTCAGACTAAATGTCACCTTGTAAGACAGACTAAATGTCACCTTGTAAGTCAGACTAAATGTCACAATGTAAGTGAGACTAAATGTCACCTTGTAAGTCAGACTAAATGTCAAATTGTAAGTCAAACTAAATGTCACCTTGCAAGTCAGACTAAATGTCACCTTGTAAGTCAAAATAAATGTCACATTGTAAGTCAGACTAAATGTCACATTGTATGTCAAACAAAATGTCACCTTGTAAGTCAGAATAAAGATCACATTTTAAGTCAAACTAAATGTAGCCTTGCAAGTCACACTTTATGTCGCTATGTTATTTAATTGTGGAATCTTTAAAAAAAATAATAATGTTTTAAACATTCTAGTGAGCAGTACCCCCGAGGCCATCTAGTGAGCAGTGGCCCCGAGGCCATCTAGTGAGCAGTGGCCCCGAGGCCATCTAGTGAGCAGTGGCCCCGAGGCCATCTAGTGAGCAGTGCCCCCGAGGCCATCTAGTGAGCAGTGGCCCCGAGGCCATCTAGTGAGCAGTGCCCCCGAGGCCATCTAGTGAGCAGTGGCCCCGAGGCCATCTAGTGCGCAATGGCCCCGAGGCCATCTAGTGAGCAGTGGCCCCGAGGCGTAGATCACTCGTCACGGGGGCTCCGGTAGATCACTCGATTGGCCCCGAGGCCATCTAGTGAGCAGTGCCCCCGAGGCCATCTAGTGAGCAGTGGCCCCGAGGCCATCTAGTGAGCAATGGCCCCGAGGCCATCTAGTGAGCAGTGGCCCCGAGGCCATCTAGTGAGCAGTGCCCCCGAGGCCATCTAGTGAGCAGTGTCCCCGAGGCCATCTAGTGAGCAGTGCCCCCGAGGCCATCTAGTGAGCAGTGGCCCCGAGGCCATCTAGTGATCAATGGCCCCGAGGCCATCTAGTGAGCAGTGGCCCCGAGGCCATCTAGTGAGCAGTGGCCCCGAGGCATGCAATAATATTACTAAAAGTTAGCAGTTACATACATTACTGCGGACATGCTCTATTTAAACTGTATTTTATAATATAAAAAATACTAAGGATACGACATATTTATACTATTTTTATATGATATATACATTACTGTGAACATGATATATTATGCTATTTATCTGTGTGATATATACATTACTGTGAACATGATATATTATGCTATTTATTTGTGTGATATATACATTACTGTGAACATGATATATTATGCTATTTTTTTGTGTGATATATACATCACTATGGACATGATAAATTTAAATGATATTTACATGACTTTATTTTATTTAGCTGGAATTGTACTGAACTGAATCAAGCAGTTTTCATTTCAGACTTACTTTGAAACAACACAAGTGCGCACCTCTTGCGAGTGCATGCTGCTACAGGCGCTCTTCAGTGCAGCATGAGGGTCAAGGTAGAGCACTGCCGGCGTCATCACCATATGTTTACACATTGAGTACTTGCCCTTGCAGTTGTGGCTGACACTGCTCTTTTCAGGCTGAGTGAGGAAGTGGTGCGTTTCACAGATCTGGTAGTTCACTTCCGCGAGTTGAAGATCATTGCAATCTTGCCTAAGAAATGCACGTCAACCTCATGAATCTATTTTATAAATGTAGTGGTGCCAGGAAAGCCAGGTGTGCCGCAGCTTCAGGGCTCCATATGGGGAACAACAATTGAAACATGAAAGTGGTAAGTTTTGCACCGAGCTGTTAGAGTTGACCAGTCGAATATCTTGCGCGCACACCATTTTGGGGGAGTCAATAATGTTCTCAATAAAAATTTAAAGAAAATAAAATCTTTGCTACGGAAAGATTGAACATAGTTCTCAGCGATCTTTCAATTGAAAAGTTTGTTAATCTTGACAAGGATGAGGTTGTAGTGATGAAAAGCCTGATACTTTTTTGGAAATGGTTTGAACGTCCGAAAAACAACAGCACATTTATATCATTTAAAAACAATTTTTAAACGAGTCTCCAGAAATGCTGCGATTAAAACGCTGAACAGATCATGTTGAATAGACCCTCCTGAATATTGAGACTGTAATTGGACAGGCCAAAGCTATAGTAGTATGGACAGGCCACAGCTATAGTAGTATGGACAGGCCACAGCTATAGTAGCATGGACAGGCCACAGCGATAGTAGTATTGATGGCTAAAGCTATAGTAGTATAGACAGGCCACAGCTGCAGTGGTGTGGACCGGCCACAGCTATAGTAGTATGGACTGGCCACAGCTATAATATTTTGAATGTGTTATTGTTGAGATATGTAATGTATTTCTTCAAACGGTATTCAATTCAATGATTTTAATGTTGTCTGCGTCAAGGACAGCCCTGACCTGCTTTGATGTGTCTGATGTGTCTGGTGTTTCTGAAGTGTCTGGTGTGTCTGATGTGTCAAGCGTGTCTCATGTGTCTGGTTTGTCTGGTGTATCTGATGTGTCTGGTGTGTCTGGTGTGACTGATTTGTCAAGCGTGTCTGATGTGTCTGGTGTGTCTAGTATGTCTGGTGTGTCTGATGTGTCTGATGTGTCTCATGTATCTGATGTGTCTGGTGTGTCTGATATGTCTAATGTGTCTGGTGTGTCGGATGTGTCTAATATGTCTGGTGTTTCTGGTATGTATGATGTGTCTGGTGTGTCTTATGTGTCTAGTGTGTCTGATGTGTCTGATGTGTCTGATACGTCTGATATGTCTGATTTGTCTGGCGATTCTGGCATGTCTGATATGTCTGGTGTGTCTGATATGTCTGGCGTGTCTGATGTGTCTGGTGTATCTGGTGTGTCTGTTGTGTCTGGTGTGCCTGATGTGCCTGATATGTCTGATGTATCTGGTGTGTCTGATGTGTCTGATGTGTCTGGTGTGTCTGGTATATCTGATGTGTCTTGTGGGAAAAATATGTCTGGTTTGTCTGATGTGTCTGGCGCGTCGCATGTGTCTGGTATGTCTGGTTGGGTTGGCGTGTTTGATGTTTCTTGTGTATCAGGTGTGTCTGGTGTGTCTAGCGTGTCTGATGTGTCTGGCTTGTCCGATGTGTCTGTTATGTCTGATGTGTCTGATGTGTCTCGCATGTCTGATGTGTCTGGAATGTCTGGTATGTCTGGCGTGTCTGATGTTTTTGATGTTTCTGGTGTGTCTGTTATGTCTGGCTTGTCTAATGTGTCTGGTGTGTTTGGTGTGTCTGATTTGACTGGCATGTCTGATGTGTCTGGTGTGCCTGGTTTGCCAGATGTGTCTGGCATGTCATATATATCTGGCGTGTCTGATGTTTCTGGTATTTCTGATATGTCATGTGTGTCTGATGTGTCTGGTATGTCTGATGTGTCTGATGGTTCAGGCGTGTCTGATTTGTCTAATGTGTCTGGCATGTCTGATATATCTGGTGTGTCTGCTGTGTCTGGCGTGTATGATGTGTCTTATGTATCTAATGTATCTGGTGTTTCTAATGTGTTTGCTGTGTCTGGTGTGTCTGATGTGTCAAGCGTGTCTGATGTTTCTCGTGTGTCTGGTGTTTCTGGTGTGTCTGATGTGTCTGGCGTTTCTTGTGTGTCTGATTTGTCTGGTGTATCTGATGTGTCTGGTGTGTTTGATGCGTCTGGTGTGTCTGATGTCTACCGTGTCTGATTTGTCTGATATGTCAGTTGTATCTGATGTGTCTTGTGTGTGTGATTTGTCTGATATGTTTGGTGTGTCTGTTGTGTCTTATGTATCTAATGTATCTGCTGTGTCTGGCATGTCTGCTATGTCTAGCGTGTCTGGTGTGTCTCATGCGTCTGATATGTCTGGCATGTTTATGTGTCTGGTGTGTCTCATATGTCTGATGTGTCTGATATGTCTGATGTGTCTGATGTGTCTGATGTGTCTGATGTGTCTGGTTTTTCTGATGTGTCTGGTGTGTCTGATATATCTGATGTGTCTGTGTGTCTGATGTGTCTGGTGTCTGATGTGTCTAATGTGTCTGGTGTGCCTGGTGTGTCTGGTGTTCCTGATATGTCTGGCATGTCTAATGTGTCTGGTGTGCCTGATATGTCTGGTATGTCTGATGTGTTAGGTGTGTCTGTTATGTCTGGTGTGTCTGATATTTATTGTGTGTCTGATGTGTCTGGTGTGATTGATGTTTCTGATGTGTCTGATGTGTCTGGTGTGTCTGGCGTGTCTGAGGTTTCTGGTTTGTCTGATGTGTGGTGTGTCTGATGTGTATGCTGTGTCTGATGTGTCTGGTATGTCTGGCGTGTCTGATGTGTATGGCATGTCTGATGTGTCTTGAGTGCCTGATGTGTCTAGTGTGTCTTATGTGTCTGATATTTCTGATGTGTCTTGTGTGTCTGATGTGTCTGGTATTTCTGATGTGTCTCATGTGTCTGATGCTTCTGGTGTGTCTGATTTGTCTGGTATGTCTGGCGTGTCTGATATGTCTGGTGTGTCTGATGTTTATGATGTGTCTGATGTGTCTGATGAGCAATGAAAAATTACAAAAGATAATTTTTTGAGTGCGTTAAAAGAAATAATGGCACAGTTAAGAAATATCAAAAGCACAGTTGAGAAATTTCAAAAGCCCAGTTGAGAAATATCAACAGCACAGTTGAGAAATATCAACAGCACAGTTGAGAAATATCAACAGCACAGTTGAGAAATATCAACAGCACAGTTGAGAAATATCAACAGCACAGTTGAGAAATATCAACAGCACAGTTGAGAAATATCAACAGCACAGTTGAGAAATATCAAAAGCACAGTTGAGAAATATCAACAGCACAGTTGAGAAATATCAACAGCACAGTTGAGAAATATCAACAGCACAGTTGAGAAATATCAACAGCACAGTTGAGAAATATCAACAGCACAGTTGAGAAATATCAACAGCATAGTTGAGAAATATCAACAGCACAGTTGAGAAAAATCAAAAGCACAGTTGAGAAATTTCAAAAGCACAGTTGAGAAATATCAACAGCACAGTTGAGAAATTTCAAAAGCACAGTTGAGAAATATCAAAAGCACAGTTGAGAAATATCAACAGCACAGTTGAGAAATTTCAACAGCACAGTTGAGAAATATCAACAGCACAGTTGAGAAATATCAACAGCACAGTTGAGAAATATCAAAAGCACAGTTGAGAAATATCAACAGCACAGTTGAGAAATATCAACAGCACAGTTGAGAAATATCAACAGCACAGTTGAGAAATATCAACAGCACAGTTGAGAAATATCAAAAGCACAGTTGAGAAATATCAAAAGCACAGTTGAGAAATATCAACAGCACAGTTGAGAAATATCAACAGCACAGTTGAGAAATATCAACAGCACAGTTGAGAAATATCAACAGCACAGTTGAGAAATTTCAAAAGCACAGTTGAGAAATATCAACAGCACAGTTGAGAAATATCAACAGCACAGTTGATAAATATTAACAGCACAGTTGAGAAATAACAGCACAGTTGAGAAATATCAACAGCACAGTTGAGAAATATCAACAGCACAGTTGAGAAATATCAAAAGCACAGTTGAGAAATATCAAAAGCACAGTTGAGAAATATCAAAAGCACAGTTGAGAAAAATCAAAAGCACAGTTGAGAAATATCAACAGCACAGTTGAGAAATATCAACAGCACAGTTGAGAAATATCAACAGCACAGTTGAGAAAAATCAAAAGCACAGTTGAGAAATATCAACAGCACAGTTGAGAAAAATAACAGCACAGTTGAGAAATATCAACAGCACAGTTGAGAAATATCAACAGCACAGTTGAGAAATATCAACAGCACAGTTGAGAAATATCAACAGCACAGTTGAGAAATATCAAAAGCACAGTTGAGAAAAATCAAAAGCACAGTTGAGAAATATCAACAGCACAGTTGAGAAATATCAACAGCACAGTTGAGAAATATCAACATCACCGTTGAGAAATATCAAAAGCACAGTTGAGAAATATCAACAGCACAGTTGAGAAATATCAACAGCACATTTGATGAAATAACAGCACAGTTGAAGAAATATCAATAGCACAGTTGAAGAAATATCAACAGCATTGTTGACCCGTGCTGCGCTAATTCGGATTCAATATTTCGCTGAACAATTTTCAGATGAACTATTTAAATAATAAAGCACTACAATAGCACTACTTAAGATCTACTCGTCTGATGGTTTCAAAAGTGGTCAGTCGGGCGTGTGAAACTATGCTTATATTTTATTCGGATTTCCAACCTTCATGCCGGCAACCATAATAGGTGAATTTTTAGTTTGGCAGTTCAAGTGCACCTGAAATTCCTAACCACACTATCCAAGACAATCAGGGACTGGAACAATCTTTCAAAAGGAACGGTTGAGGCGACAACATTAGACACATTTGTGTCTATTGCCTCAAGCCTTCAAACCCCTAGTGCATGATTTCCTCATCAACACCAGTAACAGAAACATTGCAAATCCCATCTACATGCTTAGGAGCCAAAATGATCAATAAATTGATCGTGGGCCCTTAAGATATAGAAGAAGAACACAGCCACACACTATCACACATTACTACAAAATACCTCAAACTAACACAAACAACAGCACACTACCACACTCCATTACCCACAGCCAAAACGTACCACACACTACCACATTCTTCCTACCACAAACAAATGCACTACCACACACTATCACAAATTGCGATCGACTACCACAGACTAACGCAATCAACCACACACTACCACACTCTATTACATACTATCATGCACTACCACACACTAGCACAATCAACCACTCATTACCACACACTACCACACACTAGCACAAACAGCAACAAGCAACCACACAGCATCATTTAGCTAGCATATGTCATTGTGACGACAAATAAAGACACACCAAATCAAATCCACGCACACAACCACACAGCAATAGATAGCTAACATATCATTTCTTTATGTGAGCCGTCCACACAACCATATGACCACAGGTAGCTAACATATCATTTCTTTTTTATGAGCCGTCCACACACACACAGTGATTATTACTTATATGTGAGCATTTATCAACTTACTTGATGCAACCTTCTAAGAGTGCCGTCTTGGAGCAGGACACACTGGGAACAGTGGTAAGACACATTTTCGCTTTATCAATACATAGGGGAGCGGCTTCTGGGGCTCCAATCAATGCTATCTGAGTCATGAGAAGTATCATTACCACTGTGGCAGGGGCTTTCATTCCTGAGGAACATAAAATATAACATTAAAAAGCAATTTTGACACAACAAAAGCATTTTCGGCATCGCAGGGGCACTGTCATCGTTACAAAAGCGTAGTCTCCACAGCATAAGCACTGCCAGCACAGAAACACTACCAACCACCACAGAAACACTACCAACCACCACAGGAGCACTATCAACCACCACAGGAGCACTATCAACCACCACAGGAGCACTATCAACCACGACAGAAGCACTATCAACCACCACAGAAACACTATCAACCACCACAGAAGCACTATCAACCACCACAGGAGCACTATCAACCACCACAGGAGCACTATCAACCACCACAGGAGCACTATCAACCACCACAGGAGCACTATCAACCACCACAGGAGCACTATCAACCACCACAGGAGCACTACCAACCACCACAGGAGCACTATCAACCACCACAGGAGCACTATCAACCACCACAGGAGCACTATCAACCACCACAGGAGCACTATCAACCACCACAGAAGCACTATCAACCACCACAGAAGCACTATCAACCACCACAGGAACACTATCAACCACCACAGGAGCACTATCAACCACCACAGAAGCACTATCAACCACCACAGAAGCACTATCAACCACCACAGGAACACTATCAACCACCACCGAAGCACTATCAACCACCACAGAAGCACTATCAACCACCACAGGAGCACTACCAACCACCACAGGAGCACTATCAACCACCACAGGAGCACTATGAACCACCACAGGAGCACTACCAACCACCACAGGAGCACTACCAACCACCACAGGAGCACTATCAACCACCACAGAAGCACTATCAACCACCACAGGAGCACTACCAACCACCACAGGAGCACTATCAACCACCACAGGAGCACTATCAACCACCACAGGAGCACTATCAACCACCACAGGAGCACTATCAACCACCACAGAATCACCACGCTCGTCCCATCTTCAACCACCACAGGAGCACTATCAACCACCACACGAGCACTACCAACCACCACAGGAGCACTACCAACCACCACAGGAGCACTATCAACCACCACAGGAGCACTATCAACCACCACAGGAGCACTACCAACCACCACAGGAGCACTATCAACCACCACAGGAGCACTATCAACCACCACAGGAGCACTATCAACCACCACAGGAGCACTACCAACCACCACAGGAACACTATCAACCACCACAGAAGCACTATCAACCACCACAGAAGCACTATCAACCACCACAGGAGCACTATTAACCACCACAAGAGCACTACCAACCACCACAGGAGCACTATCAACCACCCCAGGAGCACTATCAACCACCACAGGAGCACTATCAACCACCACAGAAGCACTATCAACCACCCCAGGAGCACTATCAACCACCACAGGAGCACTATCAACCACCACAGAAGCACTATCAACCACCACAGAAGCACTATCAACCACCACAGAAGCACTATCAACCACCACAGGAGCACTATCAACCACCACAAGAGCATTATCAACCACCACAGCAGCAATGTCGTCACCAAAGAAGTACTCTCACCACCCTAGAAGATATGTTAAGTTAGTAGACATAGTGTGGTTCACGTGTTAAGTTAGTAGACAGTGTGTTGGCCACATGTTAAGTTAGTAGACAGTGTGTTTGCCACATGTTAAGTTAGTAGACAGTCTGTGGTTCACATGTTAAGTTAGTAGATAGAGTGTGGGCCACATGTTAAGTTAGTGGACAGTGTGTGGTTCACATGTTAAGTTAGTGAACAGTGTGTGGTTCACTTGTTAAGTTAGACAGTGTTTGGGCCACATGATAGTTATTGGACAGTGTGTGGTTCACGTGTTAAGTTAGACAGTGTGTGGGCCACATGTTAAGTTAGTGGACAGTGTGTGGGCCACATGTTAGTTAGTTGACTGTGTGTGGGCCACATGTTAAGTTAGTGGACTGTGTGTGGGCCACATGTTAAGTTAGTGGACTGTGTGTGGTCCACATGTTAAGTTAGTTTACTGTGTGTGGGCCTGATGTTAGTTAGTGGACTGTGTGGGCATCGTGTTAAGTTAGAAGACAGTATTATTTTATGTTCTTGTACATTTTGTGGGCCACATGTTAAATTTCTTTTAAAAAATGAGAAATTTAAATCCCTTCAGCAATCGTGATAACTTTAAGCTTTACTGATAACCCAAATAATATGTTGATATGATAACCCAAAGAATATGCTGATATGATAACGCAAATAATATGTTGATATGATAAACCAAATAATATGTTGATATGATAACCCAAATAATATGTTGATACGATAACCTAAATAATATGTTGATATGATAACCCAAATTATACGTTTATATGATAACACAAATAATATGTTGATATGATAACCCAAATAATATGTTGATATGATAACCCAAATAATATATTGATATGATAACCCAAATAATATGTTGATATGGTAACACAAATAACATGTTGATATGATAACACAAATAATATGTTGATATGATAACACAAATAATATGTTGATATGATAAACCAAAGAATATGTTGATATGATAACCCAAATAATATGTTGATATGATAACCCAAATAATATGTTGATATGGTAACACAAATAACATGTTGATATGATAACACAAATAATATGTTGATATGATAACACAAATAATATGTTGATAGGATAAACCAAAGAATATGTTGATATGATAACCCAAATAATATGTTGATGTGATAACACAAATAATATGTTGATATGATAACCCAAATAATATGTTGATATGATAACCCAAATAATATATTGATATGATAACCCAAATAATATGTTGATATGATAATACAAATAATATGCTGATATGATAACACAAATAATATGTTGATATGATAATCCAAATAATATGTTGATTTGATAATCCAAATAATATGTTGATATGATAATCCAAATAATTTGTTATGATAATCCAAATAATATGTTGATATGATAATCCAAATAATATTTTGATATGATAATCCAAATAATATGCTGATATGATAATCCAAATAATGTTTATATGATAATCCAATAATATGTTGACATGATTACCCAAAAATATGTTGATATGATTATCCAAAAAATATATTGATATGATTATCCAAAAATGTGTTGATATGATAATCCAAATACATTTTGATTTAATAGCCCAAATAATATGTTGATATGATAACCCAAATAATATGTTGAAATGATAACCCCAATAATATCTTGATATGATAAACCTAATTATGTGTTGATATTATTTTAAGATTTTTTTCTCTTCTCGATGCCCATCTTGTGGGTGTGGGGTGTAACTTTCTTTTCTCCCATACATGCCATTTTAAGACTTTCTCGTGCAGTGTTCCCCTGGTGAACGGCTGGGCCACGGACACTTCCACTCAAGTTATCGTGTGTGATAGCATCTGCTTCGTCGAGTGAGCGGGGGTGGGTGAGTACAGATCTGCTTGTTAGTCTTATACCTAGATCAAAGGGGCACTAAACTACTACCCGCGGTGAAAACGGTTTGGTGACCTCTGACCTAGATAAAGAGATCCGTCGATTTTAACCAGGATCTAGTAAGCCTTTGATGTTTCATCAAGTAAACAAATCTACTTGAGTCAATCATTTGGTCATTAAATAGTAATACTAAAAAAATAAAAAAATAAGAACAATATTATTAAAGAACGTCTTGTCAAAAAGACGAGTTAACTTTCAAAAATTGGGGTCAATAATAAAAAAATTGTAAAACGCATTGCGCAAAGAATATCTGTGCAGAAATATTTTCAAAAGTTAACAAAACTACTTTTTTAAAAAAGTTTCATCTATATACCATTCGAATCCTTTGGCTTAATCTAAAGAATGGTTATCTACCCTTCTGCGCAGTCTTAATTTGTGTGATGCATTTTAAGAAATTTAAAGTTATTTTTTAAATATATATATATATTTTTTAAAAAAATGTTTTAACTTTGAGTATGCAAATTTTGAATTTAAATTATTCACAAAAATATTTTTTTTCCCAAACAAATGAATTCATTCGAAACTCCAGGTACAGTGTATTAGCTCACAACCCTGGGTACAGTAAATTAGCTCTTTACCCTGGGTACAGTGAATTAGCTCTTCACTCTGGGTACAGTGAATAAGCTCTTCACCCTGGGTACAGTGAATTAGCTCTTTACTCTGGGTACAGTGAATCAGCTCTTTACGCTGGGTACAGTGAATTAGCTCTTTACCATGGGTACAGTGAATTAGCTCTTTACCCTCGGTACAGTGAACCAGCTCTTTACCCTGGGTACAGTGAATCAGCTCTTTACCCTCGGTACAGTGAACCAGCATTTTACCAGTGAATTAGCTCTTTACCATGGGTACAGTGAATTAGCTCTTTACCCTCGGTACAGTGAATCAGCTCTTTACCCTGGGTACAGTGAATCAGCTCTTTAACCTCGGTACAGTGAACCAGCATTTTACCAGTGAATTAGTTCTTTACCTTGACAAAGCTTAAGAAGCAGAATTTAAAGAATGCTTTCATCCCGCTGATCAGAATGTCTTTGCCCATTTTCCCATTTGCCCATTCGCTCTGCCCAATTACATGCCCAGCTCACGCACATGCCCTGGCCAAACACATGCCCTGCCTAAACACACCCCCCTGCCCAAACACATGCCCTGCCCAAACACATGACCCGCGCAAACACCCGCCCCCCCCCCCCCCCCCCCCCCCCCCCCC
>CAXITT010000020.1:2069056-2093605 GCA_964033795.1 Lymnaea stagnalis | reverse complement strand
CCCCCCCCTGCCCCAACCCATGCCCCTCCCACACCCCTGCCCCCCCCAAACCTCCGCCCCTCCCCCCCCCCCCGCTACCCATCCCAAAACCCTACAGTTAGGACCGATGGTTACCGTTAGATAAATGTGAGGTTAGTGTGTGTCTTTAAAATCACCTTTTCTTATTTCCCCATCACTCACCATCCCAGCCCCCCTCCCTCGACCCAGCCAACCGGAGCTGGAACTTTACGTCATCAACACAGAGCCGACATTACAGATCTGCACGAGGACGGACTGAAAAGGAAAGGGTCACGTGTGACAACACAAAGCCCATGGATCTGCCAGGAGGAAAGGGTCACGTGGGACAACACAAAGTCCATGGATCTGCCAGGAGGAAAGGGTCACGTGGGACAACACAAAGTCCATGGATCTGCCAGGAGGAAAGGGTCACGTGGGACAACACAAAGCCCATGGATCTGCCAGGAGGAAATATTTCCTAGAAACGACATCGGACCATCGCCCCCCCCCCCAAAAGCACTGAATGGCGGGCACTTGGCACATCTGCACTACTAGGCACTGAATGGCGGGCACTTGGCACATCTGCACTACTAGGCACTGAATGGCGGGCACTTGGCACATCTGCACTACTAGGCACTGAATGGCGGGCACTTGGCCCATCTGCACTACTAGGCACTGAATGGCGGGCACTTGGCCCATCTGCACTACTAGGCACTGAATGGCGGGCACTTGGCCCATCTGCACTACTAGGCACTGAATGGCGGGCACTTGGCCCATCTGCACTACTAGGCACTGAATGGCGGGCACTTGGCACATCTGCACTACTAGGCACTGAATAGCGGGCACTTGGCACATCTGCACTACTAGGTGGCAAACCAAACGCTGCACATGTTGATGTATCAAACTACTGTATCCTTCAAGTCGAAATATCATAGACGTTCATCTGGTTGTTATAAGTGATTTTGATACTTTACTAAAATTTATAAGCTTGACTATCATCTGTGAATTAGATCATTTATTATTAAGAATCAATAGAATGAATGTAAAGTATACAGATGAACATAACTCTGATTATGACCTTGGACGGTTGTCATTTGGAAAAGTCGTCGACCAACAGTCATAAGGCAAAGTGACTCACCAATAGTCATTTGGCAAAGTAGCCGATTATATAACAAAATATGGAAAAGATTTGGCATGACACTTCCCAGTCAGGCTCATTTCGGGTTTTGGTGGTAGCACATACTATAAGACACCACATCTTCCCAATACATTATAAGACACATCTTCTCACATACACCATAAGACACCACATTTTTCAACATACACTATAAGACACACCACATCCTCCAACATACACTCTAAGACACCACATCTTCCAACATACACTATAAGACACCACATCTTACAACATACACTAGAAGACACCACATCTTCCCACCTATACTGGAAGACACCACATCTTCCCACCTATACTAGAAGACACCACATCTTCCAACATACACTATAAGACACGACATCTTCCAACCTATACTAGAAGACACTACATACTCACTGTGCAGCAATTCTTAATTATACTAAAGTGATGAGTCCAGAGAAGGCTGATTCGATAAGTATAGTTAGTCTTTTAGGATCTACAACTGACCATAGACATGAGTCCAGAGAAAGCTGATTCATTAAGTATAGTTAGTCTTTTAGGATCTACAACTGACCATAGACATGAGTCCAAAGAAAGCTGATTCATTAAGTATAGTTAGTCTTTTAGCATCTACAACTAACCACAGACATGAGTCCAAAGAAAGCTGATTCATTAAGTATAGTTAGTCTTTTAGGATCTACAACTGACCATAGACATGAGTCCAGAGAAAGCTGATTCATTAAGTATAGTTAGTCTTTTAGGATCTACAACTGACCATAGACATGTGTCCAGAGAAAGCTGATTCATTAAGTACCGTTAGTCTTTTAGGATCTACAACTGACCATAGACATGTGTCCAGAGAAAGCTGATTCATTAAGTATAGTTAGTCTTTTAGGATCTACAACTAACCACAGACATGTGTCCAGAGAAAGCTGATTCATTAAGTATAGTTAGTCTTTTAGGATCTACAACAAACCACAGACATGTGTCCAGAGAAAGCTGATTCATTAAGTATAGTTAGTCTTTTAGGATCTACAACTGACCATAGACATGAATCCAGAGAAAGCTGATTCATTAAGTATAGTTAGTCTTTTAGGATCTGCAACTGACCATAGACATGAGTCCAGAGAAAGCTGATTCATTAAGTATAGTTAGTCTTTTAGGATCTACAACTGACCATAGACATGTGTCCAGAGAAAGCTGATTGATTAAGTATAGTTAGTCTTTTAGGATCTACAACTGACCATAGACATGTGTCCAGAGAAAGCTGATTGATTAAGTATAGTTAGTCTTTTAAGATCTACAACTGACCATAGACATGTGTCCAGAGAAAGCTGATTGATTAAGTATAGTTAGTCTTTTAGGATCTATAATTCCAGAGCGGATTGAAGAGATTGGGACACACCTAACAGCGAGATGAACAAATCTTCCATTGGGACACCTAACAGCAAGATGAACAAATCTTCCATTGGGACACCTAACAGCGAGATGAACAAATCTTCCATTGGGACACCTAACAGCGAGATGAACAAATCTTCCATTGGGACACCTAACAGCGAGATGAACAAATCTTCCATTGGGACACCTAACAGCAAGATGAACAAATCTTCCATTGGGACACCTAACAGCGAGATGAACAAATCTTCCATTGGGACACCTAACAGCGAGATGAACAAATCTTCCATTGGGACACCTAACAGCGAGATGAACAAATCTTCCATTGGGACACCTAACAGCGAGATGAACAAATCTTCCATTGGGACACCTAACAGCGAGATGAACAAATCTTCCATTGGGACACCTAACAGCGAGATGAACAAATCTTCCAAAACAAACTTTGTTATTTTTAGTTGTGACTTGAAAATCAATGATGTTCGTCATTGTGCATAGATTCTAATTGTCATTCGTTACAGACATGAGTACTATCAAGTCATACAGGAGCTGTTCATTCGTGAAAGACATGAGTACTTCAGTCATACAGGAGCTGTTCATTCGTCACAGACATGAGTACTTCAGTCATACAGGAGCTGTTCATTCGTCATAGACATGAGTACTTCCAAGTCCTACAGGAATTTTTCATTCGTGACAGACATGAGTACTTCAGTCATACGGGAGCTTTTAATTCGTCATAGACATGAGTACTTCAGTCATACAAGAGCTTTTCTTTGGTCATAGACATGACTACTTCCTAGTCCTACAGGATTTTTTTCATTCGTGACAGACATGAGTACTTCAGTCATACAAGAGCTTTTTATTTCTGAAAGATAAGTACTTCGAAGTCCTATAGGAGCTTGATGCACTAAAAATAATATAATTAACAACAAATGGAAGGGATAAAAACTGGATAAGATAAATGGATAAATATTAAGGGGTTTTAGGACAAATGATGGTGCACATAGTATTATTGGGGTCATTTTGGCTGAAGCCACGTGCTTTGGACCGTGCATGCTGGAGTGGTAGACGCTGTCGTGGTAGACGCTTGTGAGGTAGACGCTGGCGTGGTAGACGCTTGTGAGGTAGACGCTGGCGTGGTAGACTCACTTTTGAATCAGAATCGTCAGAGAATAGGTGCACTGCTCACGCCCAAAGAAAGCGCATGGCAAGGATAAGCAGAATCGACTCTAAGCTAAGTTGGACCGAAACAAGTTATGCCTTACATGCGGGAAAGCATTCCCGGCACAAATAGGACTAAGGCTACATGCGTACTGACCGTGGAATATAGTCTAGCCCACTTTCGCAGGTGAAAGGCGAACAATGAGCGACAACAACACGAACGTAGTCCTAGACATACCTGAGTTTTGTCGAAGCATCCTTCACTCACGGCTTGGGGCTTGGATCAGACTGAGTTCACGTATGTTGATACGGCCATTCACAGCAGGAGAGCCAACTCAAGATGTTTTATTGCACTGGGACTTTTGCTAGTTAGCTAAATAGCTCCACCTAAAATGAATGCTTTAAAACTTAATGCGTCCATATCCCTCTATAAATACAAACCAAAACAAAGGCGCTATAGATGGTAAATGTTGTCAATGGATCTGACGTGTGCCCTTAGTTTTTTTCAACAAATAAGTCCGCATTAATTGATGACGCCATTGTCGGCATATTCTATTTTTAATGTAAATTTACAATTATCAAATAATAATCCGGTAACTAATGTATATTACATTATAATTTACTGTATCAGTTTTAGTCGATTATGGAAAGATGGAAACTTGTATTTCATCTAGTCAGAGTGATATGTACCACTGTGTCAGGAACTTAAGTTTTCTACCACTGTGTCAGTTGCTTGAGTTAGAGAAATCTGGGCAACTGTGTCTGTGGCATTGGTTAGAGAGATTTGTACCACAGTGACAGTGGCTTTAGTTTGAGATATTTGTACCAGTGTGTCCGTTGCTTTAGTTAGAGAGATATGTACCACTTTGTCAGGGATTTAAGTTTTCTACCACTCTGTCAGTAGCTTGAGTTAGAGAAATATGTGCCACTGTGTCCGTGGCTTTAGTTAGAGATATTTGTACCACTGTGTCAGTGGCTTTATTCAGAGATATTTATACCAACTTGTCAGTGGCTTTAGTTAGAGAAATTTGTACCACTGTATCAGTGGCTTTAGTTAGAGAGAGTTGTACCACCTAACAGATATCCGAACTATTCTCTCTCCTTTACTATGTCTAGTGTGAGTTGTGTACCATCTATATATCCGTACTGTTCTCTCCAGTTTACTTTGTCTAGTGTGAGTTATGTCCCATCTATCAGCTAGCCGCACTATTCTCTACCCTTTTTTTTTTGTCTAGCGTGAGTTATGTCCCGTCTATTAGATTTCTCTACTATTCTCTACTCCTTACTTTGTCTAGTTAAACTAATATGTTTGCTGTCATGGCTTATGGCTGGGCGTACATGTGTTCTTTATGTTTGGTGCTAAATTTGATCTTGTAGTGACAGAAGTGTGTGTTACTTTCTAAGCAGGTATGTGCATGTCCGAATTATTGAAAAACCTGGGTTAAGGATTGCAATCCATGATAAAAGGGGACGGTAGCAGGGTAGGATTATTACACAACAGCATATAACACAACGGTCCATCCTGGTTTCATCACATATACGAGACTTCATAAAATGGCCTACCCTACAAATTCACAACATGCTTTGACAACAGTCTGTCTCTGGCCAATACTATCAAATGTAATCTCTAAACACGACGACAGTCTGTCTCTGGCCAATACTATCAACAAATGTAATCTCTAAACACGACGACAGTCTGTCTCTGGCCAATACTATCAACAAATGTAATCTCTAAACACGAAGACAATCTGTCTCTGGCCAATACTATCAACAAATGTAATCTCTAAACAGGACGACAGTCTGTCTCTGGCCAATACTATCAACAAATGTAATCTCTAAACACGACGACAGTCTGTCTCTGGCCAATACTATCAACAAATGTAATCTCTAAACACGACGACAGTCTGTCTCTGGCCAATACTATCAACAAATTAAATGTAATCTCTAAACACGACGACAGTCTGTCTCTGGCCAATACTATCAACAAATGTAATCTCTAAACACGACGACAGTCTGTCTCTGGCCAATACTATCAACAAATGTAATCTCTAAACACAATCCAATCGTAAACGATTGTAAATCAAATCTTGAATGAACTCATCTTCTCAGAACGGTAAGACTATATTTCATCACCATTGTGCTTATTATTATTCACCGTTCAATCCATCACATTCAGTCTTCTCAATATCACAAAAAGTCACTATCAAAACAACTTGTCACAAAACAAACCAAAAAAATAAAAAAATACAAAACATAAAGCAAAAAAAAATTGTTACAAAACATAAACCAACAAAATTGTTACAAAACATAAACCAACAAAATTGTTATAAAACATAAACCAACAAAATTGTTACAAAACATAAACCAACAAAATTGTTATAAAACATAAACAAACAAAATTGTTACAAAACATAAACCAACAAAATTGTTATAAAACATAAATCAACAAAATTGTTACAAAACATAAACCAACAAAATTGTTACAAAACATAAAACAACAAAATAGATACAAAACATAAACCAACAAAATTGTTATAAAACATAAACCAACAAAATTGTTACAAAACATAAACCAACAAAATTGTTATAAAACATAAACCAACAAAATTGTTACAAAACATAAACCAACAAAATTGTTATAAAACATAAACCAACAAAATTGTTACAAAACATAAACCAACAAAATTGTTATAAAACATAAACCAACAAAATTGTTACAAAACATAAACCAACAAAATTGTTATAAAACATAAACCAACAAAATTGTTACAAAACATAAACCAACAAAATTGTTATAAAACATAAACCAACAAAATTATTACAAAACATAAACCAACAAAATTGTTATAAAACATAAACCAACAAAATTGTTATAAAACATAAACCAACAAAATTGTTATAAAACATAAACCAACAAAATTGTTACAAAACATAAACCAACAAAATTGTTACAAAACATAAACCAACAAAATTGTTATAAAACATAAACCAACAAAATTGTTACAAAACATAAACCAACAAAATTGTTACAAAACATAAACCAACAAAATTGTTATAAAACATAAACCAACAAAATTGTTACAAAACATAAACCAACAAAATTGTTATAAAACATAAACCAACAAAATTGTTACAAAACATAAACCAACAAAATTGTTATAAAACATAAATCAACAAAATTGTTACAAAACATAAACCAACAAAATTGTTACAAAACATAAATCAAAGAAAAAAAGCTCACACTGAGAGGGACACATAGTAATCACTACAGAACACATTTTTAAAAAAAAATGATAAAAAAACATATAATACAGATATATCAATAAAAAAAAAATGCGCCAATCTGCACAATTTTGAAGAGTCTGTTTCTTGGTTGGACATCTCAACACTAATTGCTTTTTTGCTTGGACTTAAAATTACATCATTACAGGCGATTTGTGTACATTTAGTTATTTCTCTTTAGTCATCTTTGGTTTTAAATCTAAAATCAGTCAGTCCACTTTTAAAATTCAATTTCAGTCAAACCAGAATAGGAATGCTCAGTTGGCGCGATCAAATGTTTGATCCTACATTTGATGTGATCTTTGTATGAAGCCTTGTCCCGACTTTGAGATGAATATATGATCAAAGCTCATTTGTGTCCAAACAAGGAACCCACATACAAAATAGTGATATCATACAAACATTTGAGACAAATTTGATCGCGTCAACTTAGCATAACTATGGTTTTGTTGTCCATTGGCGACAGCAATGCGTGAACTTCCCATCTACTAAAGTTACTTGTCAAAAACATAAACTCAAGTTACGCACATTTAAGAATCCCAATATTTGCTACACCCCTTCCCCCCCCCCCCCCCCCATACCAAATTTGCCACCCCCCCTCCCCCCCCCCCCATGATACGTTACTTCACACTTTTTATTTCACGCTCATGAACTCTATTAATATTCTCATGTCCCAACCACTTTTAAACCGAATATTTCTTACACCATAATTAAATTGGGACAAGTTTATTTTCGGGAAAAAAGAAGAACTTACCAAAAACTCAGGTGCGTTAATAAAGAAAATTCATTTAGCGTAGTGATCGTAAACTATATTTCGTAGGCTAGCCGGAAATGGCAGGAGTCACACCACAAGGAGAGTATTTATATATGCGATCATTAATGGTCATACTGAGACCTCAGTTATTTAAAAATAATAATCTTTTCTTGAGGCTTATTAGGATGAATTATAATTAAATACTTTTTGATGTACTCAGATGTACTCGATATTTTTGTTGAATTATTGTGGTTTTGATTTAGTCGTCTTGAACTGTACTGGGTACAACTCACAACCAAACTAGACAACAACAAGAAAGTTTACTGAGTACAACTCACAACCAAACTAGACAACAACAAGAAAGTTTACTGGGTACAACTCACAACCAAACTAGACAACAACAAGAAAGTGTACTGGGTACAACTCACAACCAAACTAGACCACAACAAGAAAGTGTACTGGGTACAACTCACAACCAAACTAGACCACAACAAGAAAGTGTACTGGGTACAACTCACAACCAAACTAGACAACAACAAGAAAGTGTACTGGGTACAACCCCCGACCAAGCAGAATAACAACAAACTGTACTGGGTACAACTGTCGACCAAACAGAACAACAACAAACTGTACTGGGTACAAGTCTCGACTAAACAGAACAACAACAAACTATACTGCGTACAACTCCCGACCAAGCAGGACAACAATAACAAACGATGTCGTGCTGCGTCCTACGACCAGAACGCTACGAGTGGTCACCACATGTGTGAAGGGAACATTCCCCATTTATTTTCATATGTTACTACAAATAAAAAGTCATTTATGGTTTGAAAAATTAAAAGTATAAATATCTTATTTATATTTGAGTAATGCAATCTGAAAATAATGCTTAACTTAATAAAAAAAAGACTATTTAAGTATAGATGGTTACACTCAAACAACATAAGATATATTTTTAGATTGAATAAAACACTGAAACATCTCAACCACTAGGACAAGGCGTACACAGTTCATCTCAGAATATGTTCAAATAAACATTTCAAACAAGACCACTTCAAAATATGATTTGTCATAAAAATTAAATTTGTTTAAACTGTAAGAAGCGAAGGGGTGGCATTTCCTATTAATATATAATGAAAATAATTATAATACATTCAAAACAATTAGCTGAAATCTGAGAGGGTTACAAATTCAGATAGGCGAGATCCATTAGTATACTGGAACCCATCGGTAACGCGATCCCATCGGGTAACGGGATCAAACCGGGATTCGGATCCTATCGGGAAACGTGGTAAAATTGGAAAAGAGGATCCCTAGGTGAACGGGATCCCATAGAGAACAGGATCCTAACGGGATCGGTAGGCCATCGGAATCCACCAAGATCGGGATCCCATCGGAATCGAGATACCGACGGGATCGGGATTCCACCGGGATCTGGATTCCCCCTGGATCCAGCACCACAAGAAAATGGGACCCCACCCAGATTGGGATCACATCTGGAAACGGGATCGGGGTCCCACCAGGATCGGGATCCTAATGCAATCCCGGGCCACGCCGGGTATATCGGCAGGTAATAAGTAAAAACTGATTGAAATTATTAACATAAATATTTTGCTAAAAACACATTTGTGATATAATGGTGCGAGAGTAAAGACAAGTGATCAAATATTTGTTCAAAGAAGTTTGATGAGTGTCTTGACTCCGCTTTGTTCCCACCTCGTTTTTTTTTGTGCTTGACATTCATGGGCTGGAAACTTTGGAATTTTAAAAAAATTCATTATTTAAGGAGTTGAACACATTACAGTACGATGTTCTTGATTTTTAAAACAATTCATTAATTAAGGAGTTGAACACATTACAGTAAGATGTTCTTGATTTAAAAAAAAAATCTTCAAACCCGAAGCTGCCACACACAGACAAGGATTTTTATTTGGAAACGTATGGACAATTATCAGCTCACTTTAATCTAGACATCTGCTGGTTGCAGGTTTGTTCCGAAGCGACACATTTCATTTAACATTTCATCCCATCGATCTGCACTGTTCCATCAAGTTCCTAAAGTATCAACATATCTCGGTTGATTTTCTTTCTTTTCTTAGTATTATCATTATCATTCCTTTTTTTGTTCAATTACATAAAAAAAAATTAAATGTTAAAATGTAAAGATATTTATTATGTCATGGCAACTCGCGTTGTCTGCATGACACCTAAGGCTTTCAACGTCTACTGGACAACTGTGAGAAGTAGTCAGAGATAGAGTCTGTGAGATAGAGTCACATTTGTAAGAGGGGGTTATGTTGGAAGAGATAGAGTCACACTAGTGAGAGGGGTTATGATGGATGAGATAGAGTCAAACTTGTGAGAGGGGGTTATGATGGACGAGATAGAGTCACACATGTGAGAGGGGGTTATGATGGATGAGATAGTGTCACACTAGTGAGAGGGGTTATGATGTACGAGATAGAGTCACACTAGTGAGAGGGGTTATGATGAACGAGATAGAGTCACACTAGTGAGAGGGGGTATGATGGGTAAGATAGTCACACTTGTAAGAGGGGGTTATGATGGACGAGATAGAGTCACACTAGTGAGAGGGGTTATGATGAACGAGATAGAGTCACACTAGTGAGAGGGGGTATGATGGGTAAGATAGTCACACTTGTAAGAGGGGGTTATGATGGACGAGATAGAGTCACACTAGTGAGAGGGGGTTATGATGGGCGAGATAGAGTCACATTTGTAAGAGGGGGTTATGTTGGAAGAGATAGAGTCACACTAGTGAGAGGGGTTATGATGGATGAGATAGAGTCAAACTTGTGAGAGGGGGTTATGATGGACGAGATAGAGTCATTCTTGTGAGAAGGGTTATGATTGGTAAGATAGAGTCACATTAGTGAGAGGGGGTTATGATGTGTAAGATAGAATCACACTAGTAAGAGGGGGTTATGATGGACGAGATAGAGTCACACTTGTAAGAGGGGGTTATGTTGGAAGAGATAGAGTCACACTAGTGAGAGGGGTTATGATGAATGAGATAGAGTCAAACTTGTGAGAGGGGGTTATGATGGACGAGATAGAGACACACATGTGAGAGGGGGTTATGATGGATGAGATAGTGCCACACTAGTGAGAGGGGGTTATTATGGATGAGATAGAGTCACACTAGTGAGAGGGGGTTATGATGGTTAAGATAGAGTCACACTTGTGAGAGGGTGTTATGATGGGTAAGATAGAGTCACACTTGTGAAAGGGGGATATGAAGGACGAGATAGAGTCACACTAGTGAGAGGGGGGTTATGATGGGTAAGATAGAGTCACACTTGTGAGAGGGGGTTATGATGGGTAAGATAGAGTCACACTTGAAATGTAACCAATTATAACAATTGTCTTGTGGCTTTATTTCAGGTGAACGAAACAAGTTAAACTAAAAAAGATTTAGAAAACGTTTGAGCTTTAGAATGGAAATTTGTGGTAATGAAGCAGCCCTAAAAATGGAGAAGCTACTAGAAACTACTAGGAAGAACTAGATACTACTAGGGTCTACCAGAAAGAACTAGGTACTACTAGTAACTACTAGGAAGAACTAGGTACGACTAGGAACTACTAGGAAGAACTAGGTACTAGTAGGAACTATTAGGAAGAACTAGGTACTAGTAGGAACTACTAGGAAGAACTAGGTTTTAATAGGAACTACTAGGAAGAACTAGGTACTACTAGGAACTATTAGGAAGAACTAGGTACTACTAGGAACTATTAGGAAGAACTAGGTACTACTAGGAACTATTAGGAAGAACTAGGTACTAGTAGGAACTACTAGGAAGAACTAGGTACTACTAGGATTTATTAGGAAGAATTAGGTACTAGTAGGAACTACTAGGCAGAACTAGGTACTACTAGGAACTATTAGGAAGAACTAGGTACTACTAGGATCTATTAGGAAGAACTAGGTACGACTAGGAACTATTAGGAAGAACTAGGTACTACTAGGAAATATTAGGAAGAACTAGGTACTACTAGGAACTATTAGGAAGAACGAGGTACTAGTAGGAACTACTAGGAAGAACTAGATACTACTAGGAACTATTAGGAAGAACTAGGTACTAGTAGGAACTATTAGGAAGAACTGGGTACTACTAGGAACTATTAGGAAGAACTAGGTACTACTAGGAACTTTTAGGAAGAACTAGGTACTAGTAGGAACTATTAGGAAGAACTAGGTACTACTAGGAACTATTAGGAAGAACTGGGTACTACTAGGAACTATTAGGAAGAACTAGGTACTACTAGGAACTATTAGGAAGAACTAGGTACTAGTAGGAACTATTAGGAAGAACTAGGTACTAGTAGGAACTACTAGGAAGAACTAGGTACTAGTAGGAACTATTAGGAAGAACTAGGTACTACTAGGAACTATTAGGAAGAACTGGGTACTACTAGGAACTATTAGGAAGAACTAGGTACTACTAGGAACTATTAGGAAGAACTAGGTACTAGTAGGAACTATTAGGAAGAACTAGGTACTAGTAGGAACTACTAGGAAGAACTAGGTAAAACTAGGGACTACTAGGAACTATTAGGAAGAACTAGGTACTACTAGGAACTATTAGGAAGAACTAGGTACTACTAGGAACTATTAGGAAGAACTAGGTACTAGTAGGAACTATTAGGAAGAACTAGGTACTAGTAGGAACTACTAGGAAGAACTAGGTAAAACTAGGGACTACTAGGAACTATTAGGAAGAACTAGGTACTACTAGGAACTATTAGGAAGAACTAGGTACTAGTAGGAACTATTAGGAAGAACTAGGTACTAGTAGGAACTACTAGGAAGAACTAGGTACTAGTAGGAACTATTAGGAAGAACTAGGTACTACTAGGGACTACTAGGAAGAACTAGGTACTACTAGGGACTACTAGGAAGAACTAGGTACTACTAGGGACTACTAGGAAGAACTAGGTACTACTAGGAACTACTAGGAAGAACTAGGTACTACTAGGGACTACTAGGAAGAACTAGGTACTACTAGGGACTACTAGGAAGAACTAGGTACTACTAGGGACTACTAGGAAGAACTAGGTACTACTAGGGACTACTTGGAAGAACTAGGTACTACTAGGGACTACTAGGAAGAACTAGGTACTACTAGGGAAAACTAGGAAGAACTAGGTAATACTAGGGACTACTAGGAAGAACTAGGTACTACTAGGAACTACTAGGTACTACTAGGTACTACTAGGGACAACTAGGAAGAACTAGGTACTACTAAGGACAGCTAGGAAGAACTAGGTACTACTAGGGACAACTAGGAATAAGTAGGTACTACTAGGGACAACTAGGAAGAACTAGGTACTACTAGGGACAAATAGGAATTTATAGGTAGTTAAACACAGTAAAACCATTATGGGAAGGTGATCAGGGTTTTTGACGGTGACTATTGCCAAGATTGTAGTTTGAACTTTATCCTGGCAATATTTTCTCTTTCAATATTTCCAATGTTTTCTGTTGGCGTGCGTGGTTCCCTTCTAAAGTCTTCAGCAGTCCGTCCACATCAGACATTTTGTGACACAGCCGGTCGATCGCGTCTTCTTGTGTCCTTGCAGTTGTCAACAAGCCCTCCAACATGGTTTCAATACCTGTAAGAACACTTTCCGGATCTCTATAGTTAGTGGACAGGTCATGAATTTTTTTCAATAGATTCTCGAAATCCTCAGCGACTTTTATTTGGATGAGAGGCTGTACCTGGACAGTCCACCTCATCGTCACAGACCCGTCCTTAGCAATAGAACCAGACTTCTCTATTCTTTCAAGGTCAATGCAGAGCCAATCGTTGGCATGAGACGAGAATCCCTGTCGAGGTTTGCTGAAGTCATGGAACGTTTCTCCAATTAAGAACATCCTCTCTTTATTCTCGTCATCAACTTCATCGATGAGCTCTACTTTCCACGTCACTCTAACTGGCCAAAGTGAAGTCTGGCAAGACTTCTCAGACACTTCCATGTAAAGAAACAAGACCTTGTCGCCATAAAACTTCAACCTACCGACGCAGTGGTAATGACTCGATAAAGCAGGTCGAGGTGTTTTCAGCTCATAAAAATGGTCGAACATTTTCCGAAAGTCGTGTATCCTGTGAATGTAATTCTTTTCTTCAAACGGGGTGGTGATCTGCCGTTGTCTCTCTGTGAATAGACTTAGTAAACAGTTTAGAATTGTCTTTAATTCTTCGTTTGTGTTGGACGCCATCGAACAGAGGCAGATTCAGCCTTTATGTGAACTAATCAGCCTTTATGTCAACTATCAGCCTTTATGTGAACTAATCAGCCTTTATGTCAACTATCAGCCTTTATGTCAACTATCAGCCTTTATGTGAACTATCCCAAGTTATTTGTAAACAACCACCACCCTATGTCAGTGACCTTGAACTTGAACGCTGGCATCAAAAACCAAGTTCACTTCCTGAGAAGTTGACGCCTGTCAACAAAACGTATCTGTTGAGGGAAACAACAACAACAACATTAAGATAGACACAGTATATGATTTTTTTTTAAATTTAAATATTTCTAACAAAGCCAGAAGCGGTCTTAGATGCTGTCTCTGAGATGATGTGGCCAGGTAAATCATGCTTGTGGAGGTCATGGCAGTACATCAATAGACATTACAACGACCAATATACTCCATAGACAATTACTTCGACAAAACAATTCATCGACAGACAGAACATGGACATGACAACAGCGACATGACAACAGAGACATGACAACAGCGACATGACAACAGCGACATGACAACAGTGACATGACAACAGTGACATGACAACGGCGACATGACAACAGCGACATGACAACAGCGACATGACAACAGCGACATGACAACAGCGACATGACAACAGCGACAGGCAATGTCGATGAAATGTCCATCGACGAAATTATTTGTCGATGAGGTGACGTCTATAAAGTCAATGTCTATGAAATAGGTTTCTATGAAGTGGCCATCTACTGTATCGGGATTCTAGTGGTATAAGGAGCTATTCTGGTTAACTTTGCTAAAGTGTGTCCTAAGATACTGATTATGCATCGCCAGCTTGAGTGACCGAAAGCAAGTGTTTCAATAATGTGTTTAGGGCGATGTCCATGGATCTGAGAGACGCCTTTTTTTTTAAATTATGCCACTTTTAAGTTTTCTAGTAGTGGGTGGTGGAAGTGACACAATGGCATTTAGTCGGACGGGAGGGGAGAATGGTAGATAGCAGATGGTGCAAAGGCTTGGGAAGAGTAGGTAGCAAATGCATAAGACTAATAATAGCTGACCGGTATGAGTGCATTGCTTGATTGATTGGATATTGATATAGCGCTGGTATCCATGCTACCTTAGCAGGCTCACTGCGCTCTGGTCCTCGCATGCTCACTGCTCACTGCTCACTGCTCACTGTCCTCTGAAATCTGTTTAAACAAAAACGTTTTTTAATGTTTCTTAAATGATTTTTATCATTTTCAATTTCCCTCAAAGATTGAGAAAAACTGTTCCAAAATTTTGGCGCTATCGCTTCAAATGAGTGTACTCCGTAAGACTTTGTTCTGTGTTAATTAACACTGCGAACTTTCAGTAAGGACTGTGTTGAAGACCGCAGGTTCTTTAAGGATACATGTTTATAAATCAGATCTTTAAGATATTCCGGTGCAGAGCCTTCTATGCAGCTGTACGCCAGGGACAGAATTTTGTAATTAATGCGTTATTTGCAAATGTTTGGGTTTTTTTGTTGCCAACCGTCATTCACAACGTGACCATGGTGTGTATGAGTGCAGTGTGTATGAGAGCAGTGTGTATGAGAGTAATGTGTATGAATGCAGTGTGTATGAGTGTAGTGTATATGAGAGCAGTGTGTAGGAGTGCAGTGTGTATGAGATCAGAGAGTATGAGATCAGAGTGTATGAGAGCAGAGTGTATGAGAGCAGTGTGTATGAGAGCAGTGTGTATGAGAGCAGTGTGTATGAGAGCACACACACAACTAATAACAACTGCACTCATACACACTGCATAAGCTAGTTGCCTGTGTGCCTCTCTCCACGTATCTGGTAAACCCCAATGGCACATCAAGTCGAAGAATCAGCTCTCTCCACGTATCTGGTAAACCCCAATGGCACATCAAGTCGAAGAATCAGCTCTCTCCACGTATCTGGTAAACCCCAATGGCACATCAAGTCGAAGAATCAGCTCTCTCCACGTATCTGGTAAACCCCAATGGCACATCAAGTCGAAGAATCAGCTCTCTCCACGTATCTGGTAAACCCCAATGGCACATCAAGTCGAAGAATCAGCTCTGGCAGAAGTTTGCTGAATGTTGATTGAGTAATTGTCATTATTGACATACCACGTACGAGACTATAAGTGTTTAGAATGACACAAATACATCGCTCCTTACATGGTAACGTTTAGTCTGATTGCTTACAAAAATAATAATAATCACAGTAATAACACATTTTCAAACTCACCCAAAATTATATTTATCTGGAAACAAGAGAGAGATAAACACTTGTAAAACTTGCAGTCATGACTTATGATCTCAACCACAAAAATCACACACAAAAAAAGGAAATCTTTTTGAGAATAATAACTTATGCCAAATATGCAATTCTAATATTTTACTTCCTTAAACGGTTTGGTGTGTAGCATTGTAACCCTATATCATACAAAATAGCTAACACACTCGTTAGGCACTGGTTCTAACGTTGAGCCATTCATACATACTCCTAACATTGAGCCGTTCATACATACCCCTAACGTTGAGCCATTCATACATATTCCTAACATTGAGCCCTTCCTACATACTCCTAACATTGAGCCCTTTATACATACTCCTAACATTGAGCCCTTTATACACACTCCTAACATTGAGCCCTTCATACATACTCCTAACATTGAGCCCGTTATACATACTCCTAACCTTGAGCCCTTCATACATACTCCTAACATTGAGCCCTTCATACATACCCCTAACGTTGAGCCATTTATACATAACCCTAACGTTGAGCAATCATACATTCTCCTAACGTTGAGCCCTTCATACATACTCCTAACATGGAGCCCTTTATACATACTCCTAACATTGAGCCTTTCATACATACTCCTAACGTTGAGCCCTTTGTACATACCCCTAACGTTGAGCCATTCACACATACCCCTAACCTTGAGCCATTCATACATACTCCTAACCTTGAGCCATTCATACGGACTCTTACTTGATTTAGATGACTCATGTAATACACACAATTTGCTTCGTTAAAAACTAATTTGAACACTCTCAAGATAGGACACAGCACACTTGAACTCAGTGTAGTTTGGAAAAGTATTGTCTGTGCAATAATTAACATGAAAAAGCCTACATGTAAACACATTTCTAGATCTCTACAGCATTAAATCTGACCACTCCATTTTAAAATAAGATATAATTTGTGGAGGCAAATTCCATCAAACACCATACCACCCAACAGACACGCCCATAAACACACGTAGCCCTACAAACATACATAGATACATACACACAAACATACATAGATGCATACACACAAACATACATAGATACATACACACAAACATACATAGATACATACACACAAACATACATAGATACATACACACAAACATACATAGATACATACACACAAACATACATAGATGCATACACACAAACATACATATATACATACACACAAACATACACAGATACATACACACAAACATACATAGATACATACACACAAACATACACACAAACATACACAGATACATACACACAAACATACATAGATACATACACACAAACATACACAGATACATACACAAAAACATACACACAAACATACATAGATACATACACACAAACATACACAGATACATACACACAAACATACATAGATACATACACACAAACATACATAGATACATACACACAAACATACATAGATACATACACACAAACATACATAGATACATACACACAAACATACATAGATACATACACACAAACATACATAGATGCATACACACAAACATACATATATACATACACACAAACATACACATATACATACACACAAACATACATAGATACATACACACAAACATACATAGATGCATACACACAAACATACACAGATACATACACACAAACATACATAGATACATACACACAAAAGCTGTAAAGTGCTCAATTTCAAACATTATATAACTAGTATTATTATTATTATTATTATTCGCGCTTTCATAATGATCATAAGTATAACGGGAATTACTTTATTATAATAATGTTTGTAAACTCTTTTTTGAAGATTGTGGAACAGCCTAAACAAATTCGCGCGCAAGGAAATAAACAAGGGAAATACTAAACTAATTTAAAATAATTTCTTCCAATTTTACTTCTGATTTTAAATTATAGATTAATTTCAAACTTGTTAATACAATAAATTAATTGCGAGTTTCAAGTTGCTTAACTTTGAGGACCCCTGAATTGTAGACCATGGCAATATTTACAACACGGTATTCTTAGAGCAGTGAACAAAAACGCATATACCACAAACGTTAAAGATAAGAACACCCCTAACTGCTCCGTAATAAAACTTCCGGGACCAAGCACATACTACAAGTACACATACGAGATTGTCTTTTGGAAGTAATCGGTCAACACGCCTTGTGTGTGTACCACGAATGAGAAGTGCTAAATATAGTTTTGGAGAGAGTGCGTTTGAGAGTTGCGTGTTTTTTTTTTAAAGCACGCCATTGTGTGTGTCCTTCACGGTCCAGTTTCTACGCGTGACCACGTCTTACTGTGGATAGAACACTTCACGACTGCTGGTAGATTTAAGAAATGGTGCTCTGTGTTCAGAACCGTCAGCAGGTGATCATTTTCTAGCGCCGTATCCTTCAGGAAGTTTTAGGGGACCACTTTGTCTTTCATACATTAAAAAATTTACTAAGCTTTTCATGTTACGGTAAGTTTGATGTTAAATTTAGTAAGAATACATCCTGACCTATAATAATTATTTTTTTTTACAAGTGTTGTGATGTTTTGCAACTTATCATTTTTAGAAGCCCCGATGGGGCTCCTTCCACGGGAGGATTAAACTCAATGTAAATACAAAGACTGTTGGAGGTACTTTGTGGTGCTATGTTGGAGGTACTTTGTGGTGCTATGTTGGAGGTACTTTGTGGTGCTATGTTGGAGGTACTTTGTGGTGCTATGTTGGAGGTACTTTGTGGTGCTATGTTGGAGGTACTTTGTGGTGCTATGTTGGAGGTACTTTGTGGTGCTATGTTGGAGGTACTTTGTGGTGCTATGTTGGAGGTACTTTGTGGTGCTATACAGTTTGTCAAATAAGTGAAGAGAATTTCTTCTACTCCATAAACTACTTGTATCAAATTCATGAACATTTCACACAAAAATATTCTGTCATCTCGTCTGGAACAGATAGCTCTTCCTTAAAAGCCATGGCTCTAAGTGACGTCATCGGACCAGTGGTGGCGATAGCAGATATCCTGAAGCACAGGCAACATGACTGCGGATTGGACATTTATCTAATGTTTCATTTGTCGGACAACTCGTGGGGGGAGATGACGTCACCGGTCTACACTTTTAGAAACCTGCAAGGATGCAAACTGCAAGGATGTGTTCGGAAGCTTGAGATGGAATTGTTAGAATTAGGTCTTATCATCAGTGTTAATAAGTTCTCTGAGATAGAATTCACCCAGCCTTTGACTTTCACTTGGAAGGTATCTGCATTCAATCAAACAACAGATGCCACGAGAGAGTTGTCTGAAACGTTGGAATTTTCACCAAGACTTGAGACTGGCAGTCAGTTCATCAACGTTCCTGTAGATAAAGTGAAAGATTTAATCAATGAAAACTCACTATTATTCCAGTGGCATATTGAATTACGAGAGAGACTACAAACTTCAGCAGTTTGTGAAGCTTTTAAGTTTGAGCCAGCGCCCCATGTCGTATGTGATTATCATGCTAAGGAAAATATTATGGAGCATCATGTCAAGAGAATTATGACCACCGCTGAAAAAAATTCAATTTTTTTACGTAGCAAACAAAGTGATGGGGCGTTGCTAGACTTACGAGACAAAGTGTTGATGTATAAACAAAAAATGTCTAGAAATCAGGAAGTCTTTCATACACTTGGCAACACCATCAACGTCATGAGCGACAGACTGTCAAAGCTCCATGATCGATACAACGAGCAACAACAAAACCTAACAGAACTAGGGGAATTATGGGAGACTGGGAAGCTTGTAAGTCATTTTGATTTTATATATTTTCAACAAAAAATGATAGAATATACATATCTATTTACAATTTGATTGCATGTATATGCTTCAATTTCTTTTAAGTCACTCAACCTATGTAGTCGTCTTGTCGTAATTTCATTTGTCCTGTCTGCTGAGGAAGGCTCTTAGCCGAAACGTGCTTATCTTAATGTCCTGTCGCTTCAGGCTTCCACATACCTTGTCCCACTATTTCTTTCACATAGCTTGAATGCAGTGCTTCATTTATTTATTATTCATTATGCAATGCCCCCTGAACTGTTGCCAGGGTTTTAAAGACAACATTTGAGACCCACCACAATAGAAACGTTTGAATTTTAAATAATAAATTAGCGAGCAAAATTGTTCTATTCTAAAAATCTGTATCTTTTTTTATGAATATTTATTTCTGTGCTGATAATTAATGTGTATGATGTCATAAAATAGTTTTCGTTTATTTGGATCAATTAGAGAATCTTATAAAATCTTATCTTTTAAAGCCCCGTCGGTCAGCGACGAAACAAGACGGTCATTCAAAAACTGAATGCTTACAAGAGGCAACTTTCACGGAGAGAGATACAAATCCTAAATGGTCTTCGTCACAGCAAGAAGACTTTCACGACGTTCAAGCTGCCGCTTATGGCTCACACTTTACTAAGTACGCCAGATCTGTAATGAAATATGAAAAACCAGTCATAGAAAAGATTCATGAAATGAGGGCGCTCGAAGTCCACTTGAGCCGGGAAAATAAAGAGTTGTCCATCTTTCCTGAACTTGTATCCACTACACTTTCACAAAATGTGCATGCAAGGTATTATGATGAAACTGGGCTGTCGATCACTTTAGTCAAATGTAAGTAAAACAATCATATATATATATATATATATATATATATATTATATATATATATATATATATATATGTGTGTATATATATATATATATACTAGCTAAAGTACCCTTTCTAAGCCCGGGTCGCGAGCATTTATATATATATATATATATTATATATATATATATATATATATATGTGTGTATGTATATATATAAATACTAGCTGAAGTACCCGTTCTAAGCCCGGGTCGCGAGCATTTTTAGTAGCACATAAAGCAATGGCTGGCGATGAAGTTTAATTTTTTTATGCGAAAACGTCTTTGTAGATCACATTTTTGGTGGAAATCTGTGGTCTGTCTTGAAGTTATCTTGTTGTTCAGTTCATTTTCCGTATAAGTCCCATGTCGAACATGACAAGTTGATGTCTCACTGACTGCAATAGGCAGCAGCTTGAAACGACTTTGGGGGAAGTTCAGCAGTCCTCAAACAAAGTTGTTGCTATTCCTATAAATTCACTTTTGCTGCGCACATGACCACATGACCACATGACCACATGATCACATGACCACATGACCACATGATCACATGACCACATGACCACATGTCCACATGACCACATGACCACATGACCACATGTCCACATGACCACATGACCACATGATCACATGACCACATGACCACATGATCACATGACCACATGACCACATGATCACATGACCACATGATCACATGACCACATGACCACATGACCACATGATCACATGACCACACGATCACATGATCATATGATCACATGACCACATGACCACATGACCACATGACCACATGATCACATGACCACATGATCACATGACCACATGATCACATGACCACATGATCACATGACCCCATGACGACATGATGCCTTATTGTGTTTTAAAGGAGGGTTTTATCACTTCCCCCAGGTTTATCAATAACGAATAGACTTTTGGATAAGTTACTTTTTTTTAAATTTCTTCATGATTTTTTTCGAAAGCTCTTCTTTGCCCAGGTTTAGCATTTGATTTTGTTTTTTCGAACATGTTTCTTTCGGCTACAGGGATCGTAATAATTTCCAAAATGGATGGCTGTTTGGAACTGGAAGTTCTAGTACAAAAATCTGCAAATGACTTTCCATGTGTTCGAAGGACAGATTCAATTTCTCTAAGTGTCAAATGGTGAGATGATGATTCTTCAACAGGATAACGTCTCTTAGTCGTCCATAAGACTCTCCTTACGTCTGTCGAATAACGCTGATGCATCCGACGGTAGACACAAAACACAACTGCCTAATTTGTACTTGCATGTGATGGGTAGCAGCTCCTGTTAGACCAGTATCCCATGCTGAGTCATCATCAGTTAATCCCCTTGCAGTTTATGCTTCTTGGAAAGTTTATAGGGGATATGATTTCCTTCCACCGTGATTATTTCCTTGACAGGTGCTGCTTATGTCCTTGACAGGTGTTGCTTATGTCCTTGACAGGTGTTGCTCCTCTAACATTGAGAACGGGAATTCGAAGTTTCAATTTTTCTCTAGTCGTGTCACTAGCGGTAAACATTCTGCCATTAATAGTTTTCTTTCCCTCTAAGATGTGGTTTACATTTTGACTGCGTTCAGGAATTTCAATATATTACTACGCTGGGGAATTGGGGTCTTCCTAATTAAGTTTAAAACCAAGATAGAACTTTGGACATGGTGGCTTTTTGCTGTACATCTTCAGTTTCCTTTACTGGTATAAAAATTATCTTACTACATTATCCGTTTGGTGGTTCATTTTGTACTCTCTTCTTGGTGCACAGACCTATCGGGATTTAATGGACAGCATGGGCCGAGGATCAAACAGAATTTGAGGTTTGCATGTAGCCTCGAGTGCGCATCTTCATCATAGAGTTCTGCACAGACAAATTGGTCAATACGTTCATATTCCCAGGCATTGTCTTCCGGGGCCATGAATAGCCATTTGTGTCAATGTGGTGACCACGTTTTGGAACGGGGTCCTGTGAAACATTGTCCGAACACTTCTGAACCTTTCGTGTTTGGTTGATTCTTCAAGTAACAATTTCAGGTTCAACTCAAACACTCTGGCAACTAAATCAGGCAGGTCTGCAAGGTTGATTATCGGGAAGAAAGTTCAATTTAGGAATAATAATAATAATGATGTTTTTTTTTGAAAATAACGTTTCATCCCCAAAAGCTCGGAGCACGGTACAAAGTCAACCATATTATAAAGAGAAATAAAAACAATCAAAATTTTACCACATTTAAATACAAACGCAATAATATAAAAACTTGGAATCAGCTCAGTCTTATCATCATTCAATTTGAGCTTGTTTATGGTGATCCAGTGCTTAACTGACTCCACTGTCTTCTCTGTCATACTGAGAAGCTGAGGGAACTGAGAGGGGATCACGGACTGCTAAAGTTGGGTATCATCTGCGAATATGTGATATAGCATGTTGAGCTACTTGATCACTGCACTCAGTGGCGGAACAAACGTAGTGAAAATACGTGAATGTTACAAATAAGTAATGTTTGCCATATTGCCTGACCATGGATGTGGCATCTGGTAATTGAGGACAGTTTTGCCAGGCAATATGGTAACGTGCAAGTGATGGTTGTTTCGAACTCGGTCAAGGTCTCGGTCAAGGTCATCAAGGTCATCACAATATTCAATGTTTTACTGTTTGCCTCGGTCTTGCAATAGACATCAACAATGAATTGATGAGTTAGCAATAGACATCAACAATGAATTGGTGAGTCAGCAATAGACATCAACAATGAATTGATGAGTCAGCAATAGACATCAACAATGAATTGGTGAGTCAGCTTTACTGCATAAGAAACTGGTTAAAGCTTCCATCAAGAATGGCAAATTGGTATGAGCACCATTGCAGCTGGGAGATACGTCTTTGACCAACAACTTCCTTTATATCTGTGGTCCACCCTGAATCTCCATACGGAAAAATGAAAGGGTAGTAAGTACATTGGTTCACAGAGTGAATCTATTTTCAGGATGAATATATTTTTTTAAATATACGCTTTTCTGGGAATTCACCATCTGCACTGTGCAACGGCAGCAATGCCTTCTCTGGCAGTGGCAGCGTTGGTTCTGCCTGGGTGCACATTATTTATTCCCGCATTTCCAATTGACGTTCGGGTTTTCCCGATTTGGCTTTAAACTTTCGTCTTGTTCAAATTTGAGCATTTCCCACCAAAAAAGAACCGTCATCAATACAAATTACAAAGAAGTAGCTCCACAAATAATCTCTACACCAAAGACTTAATATCAACCTATTTCCCGCGATCCATAGCTCAATATCTTTTAAGGGGACCTTTTTACTCCAGTCCCTTTCGCTTTGAATGGCGTAGTCATGTAGCTAGGGTGGTGCCGCCCCCCCACCCCCGGTGAAGATCAAGATTTTTGCCGCCCCACTCCATGTAAAACAAACAACTTTACTCTTGTCTGAAAATGCGGCTCCCGCACCCCCCCCCCAAAATGTATTGATAAAAGAGCTAACGGACATGGATTACTAAATTAAACTTTTTTAATGTTATGATTTGCTTCCTGCTGGGCTTTTACAAAGCATGTCAACACTTTTGTGAGAAATTGCCTCAATCATTCATAACAGTTACCTTTAAAAAAAAATAAAATATATATATATATATATATAATGGCTG
>CAXITT010000020.1:2048308-2068946 GCA_964033795.1 Lymnaea stagnalis | reverse complement strand
TTGGACGTCAAGTGTGAGGCAAGAATGCATGTATGGATGTGAAGATAACATAGATGCGTGGGTTGGTAGATTGGACGTCAAGTGTGAGGCAAGAATGCATGTATGGATGTGAAGATAACATAGATGCGTGGGTTGGTAGATTGGACGTCAAGTGTGAGGCAAGAATGCATGTATGGATGTGAAGATGACATAGATGCGTGGGTTGGTAGATTGGACGTCAAGTGTGAGGCAAGAATGCATGTATGGATGTGAAGATAACATAGATGCGTGGGTTGGTAGATTGGACGTCAAGTGTGAGGCAAGAATGCATGTATGGATGTGAAGATGACATAGATGCGTGGGTTGGTAGATTGGACGTCAAGTGTGAGGCAAGAATGCATGTATGGATGTGAAGATAACATAGATGCGTGGGTTGGTAGATTGGACGTCAAGTGTGAGGCAAGAATGCATGTATGGATGTGAAGATAGCATAGATGCGTGTATGGATGTGAAGATAACATAGATGCGTGGGTTGGTAGATGGATTTGTTTTTGTATGTTTTTTTGTTGTTGTTGTTTTTTTGTGTGGATGCAAGCGTGCGTGCTAGTGTGTGTCATGTGTGTTAGTGTGTGTCGTGTATGTGTCATGCGTGCTAGTGTGTGACTTTCCCTTTTGGCACATCTTTGGTCTAACGTCAAACAAATGAAATAACTTCTTGATGATGGAAGTATTTTCTACACAATTAATTTTTTTTAAATCGTCTTATTTTAGGTGCTGCCATTCTTTTATGAGACAAAGAATATTTTTGGAATAATCCATGTCGCGACCTGCGCTCATTTGGAGCTCCAGGCACATGCTCTCGATAGATTAGAAAGATTAATACTCGCAAAGGATGCTCTACAGATCACAACTATAAAATATTTGGTACGTATATATTTTCAATTTGATGTTAAATCAAATATTGGCTCTATTTGTAGATGTCTGAGCCATCATTGGTACTCGGATTTAAATTCCTAACAACAAGAGCCGTCACGTGAGCCCAGCAACAACGGTGGCTGCAGAGGGCCCCGTGTATAGTAAAGGGCCCGAATCCACGTAATGACTCTATTAAAAATATTGATACGATAGGGTCACTATATGGTCATTATAGGGTCACTACAGGGTCACTATAGGGTCACTACAGAGTCACTACAGAGTCACTACAGGGTCATTATAGGGTCACTACAGGGTTACTACAGGGTCACTATAGGGTCACTACAGGGTCACTATAAGGTCACCTCAGGGTCACTACAGGGTCACTACAGGGTCACTACAGGGTCACTATAGGGTCACTACAGGGTCACTACAGGGTCACTACAGGGTCACTATAGGGTCACTACATGGTCACTACAGGATCACTATAGGGTCACTACAGGGTCACTATAGGGTCACTATAGGGTAACTTTAGGGTCACTATAGTGTCACTACAGATTCACTAAAGGGTCATTATAGGGTCACTATGGGTCACTATAGGGTCACTACAGGGTCACTACAGGGTCACTACAGGGTCAATATAGGGTCACTACATGGTCACTACAGGATCACTATAGGGTCACTACAGGGTCACTATAGGGTCACTATAGGGTAACTATAGGGTCACTACAGGGTCACTACAGGGTCACTACAGGGTCACTACAGGGTCACTACAGGGTCACTACAGGGTCAATATGGGTTCCAAATGTTTATGCAAATCAATGGCAAAAGAAAAGTATTCCAGCCTGTTGAAATGAATCAAAGTTTATATTTTTTAATCTCATATTTTAGTTAATAAATTCTTTTATTTTTTTCATAGAAAAAATCTCAATATATACTTGCGGAATCAATTTGTGAAAACAGGTAAAATTTTTAATGTCTTGCACATTATTATTTCTGTATTTAAAAATAAATGACTGTTTTCTCGGTGACTTAAGACAAAGAACTAAACAACGTCAGAGTTGAATCGTCTAATGAATATCACTTTGAAGTTACTTTGCTATAGCACGTCTCTGGCAAATTCTTTTAAAAACGGGACACAGACATTCGTAAAATTAAAAGTATCTGGAGATAGTTTTGATTATTTAAATAAGAAATTTACAATTTAACCGGACATACTACTTATAATGAAAATAGATTTGTTTATTTTCGATATTTGCCTCTCTACGCATTTCAGTAGTTCTTCAAGAACTTTATCTCATCCAGGCCTTGAAGTCATACTGCAGAGAAAATGTGGTGTGCTCTTCCTGCTTCAAGGATTGATGATCATGGAATGTGCAGAGCCTGACTATAGTGGTCTGGAGAAATTCAACACAAAATTAAAGTAATGAATTTACAAGAGCTATAAATTCATGACCGCGTGTGTAAAACTTGAAACATTAATGACAAATAGTTACACGTAGTAGAAAAGTATCATGTTTTACAGCAACAGGTGACACAAATGAAACAAATGATAGATATCACAGTGCACATGGAGGTGAACAACTGAAGTGATAGCGTCTAAATAGCCAGAAAACTACAATGTTATTTATTCTAGTTCATTTACCTAGACTATAAATAAGGTCCCAATCCAGTGCGTAGTAATACTGCATTTCAGTGGCGTAGCGAGATATTTTGCCGCCCGGGGCGGGCTTTAAGTTTGCCAGACAACCCCCCCCCCCACCCACCGAAAGCTTTTAGCGGGTAAAACCTGGAAATAATGAACCTTGAAATAGCATTTTCCATGGCATGTGCACTTCAACTAACTCACACAGGAACGTAACAACTTTATTTAAAAAAATAGCTGTTCCTGTAAATAGCACCACCTGAACTTACAAATAGCACCACATTGGGTTGGGTCACAAGGGTTTTGGTTACATCCGGTTTTCACTGCTTCTAGGCAGGTGTCGTCACGTCACTTTGCACCTGGCAGGTACTTTTTTTTTTTTTTTTTGGATGGCGTCTTCATTTCTAATTGACCTAATTTTCCTTAAAACTTCCGGTTTGATGAAACTCTTTGGTTTGCTAAACAGGCGCATGATTGCAACAAAATACCAGGCATCATCTTCTGAGGACAAGCACGTGACTTCTCTGACGACGTTCCTAGAAGTATCCCTGAAAGACACTCATTGGCTGGTCAAGTATTTTCTTGAACCTCAAAAAGAGCCACCCCGTAAGGTTTCAGAACCTGTCCAGTTCTACGTCATCGCCCAACTCATCAAAAAGGTTAACTCATATTTTCTTTTCAATCTTGGGTCCCTCACAATCTGAGAATGTCAATCAGTTTCAATCATGCTCAGGATGATTTGTTTAGCAAAACAAAAGGATTAAATTTTAATTATTTTATTTTTAAAACCTTGTCTTGTTACATAGGCACACTTGTAACATTTTGTATTTTGTATTTGACATTGCTTTTTTCGCCACAGCTTTTAGAGACCTAAATTTTCGTGCCATCTCTACATTTGTGTCCTAACAGATGTAAGTCAAATGTAGCAAAAACATCTTGACCCTTTGCCGAGATTTGGTGTCCACTTGTCTTTACCGTTAAAATATAACTAAATAAAAATAAATCAGGAATAATTAGGATAATATATGTTTCGTATAATCAGCATTCGGAAAATTGACCCTCTACTTACTGTAGTATTTTACAAAACTGAGCCTAAATAAATTGTAGTACCGTACATTAAGTATCTGAGCCTAAATAAATTGTAGTACCGTACATTAAGTATCTGAGACTAAATAAATTGTAGTACCGTACATTAAATATCTGAGACTAAATAAATTGTAGTACCGTACATTAAGTATCTGAGACTAAATAAATTGTAGTACCGTACATTAAGTATCTGAGCCTAAATAAATTCTAGTACCGTACATTAAGTATCTGAGACTAAATAAATTGTAGTACCGTACATTAAGTATCTGAGACTAAATAAATTGTAGTATCGTACATTAAGTATCTGAGCCTAAATAAATTGTAGTACCGTACATTAAGTATCTGAGACTAAATAAATTGTAGTACCGTACATTAAGTATCTTAGCCTAAATAAATTGTAGTACCGTACATTAAGTATCTGAGCCTAAATAAATAGTAGTACCGTACATTAAGTATCTGAGCCTAAATAAATTGTAGTACCGTACATTAAGTATCTTAGCCTAAATAAATTGTAGTACCGTACATTAAGTATCTGAGCCTAAATAAATTGTAGTACCGTACATTAAGTATCTGAGCCTAAATAAATTGTAGTATCGTACATTAAGTATCTGAGCCTAAATAAATTGTAGTACCGTACATTAAGTATCTGAGCCTAAATAAATTGTAGTACCGTACATTAAGTATCTGAGCCTAAATAAATTGTAGTATCGTACATTAAGTATCTTAGCCTAAATAAATTGTAGTATCGTACATTAAGTATCTGAGACTAAATAAATTGTAGTATCGTACATTAAGTATCTGAGCCTAAATAAATTGTAGTATCGTACATTAAGTATCTTAGCCTAAATAAATTGTAGTACCGTACATTAAGTATCTGAGCCTAAATAAATTGTAGTATCGTACATTAAGTATCTTAGCCTAAATAAATTGTAGTATCGTACATTAAGTATCTGAGCCTAAATAAATTGTAGTATCGTACATTAAGTATCTGAGCCTAAATAAATTGTAGTATCGTACATTAAGTATCTGAGCCTAAATAAATTGTAGTATCGTACATTAAGTATCTGAGCCTAAATAAATTGTAGTATCGTACATTAAGTATCTGAGCCTAAATAAATTGTAGTATCGTACATTAAGTATCTGAGCCTAAATAAATTGTAGTAACGTACATTAAGTATCTGAGCCTAAATAAATTGTAGTAACGTACATTAAGTATCTGAGCCTAAATAAATTGTAGTATCGTACATTAAGTATCTGAGCCTAAATAAATTGTAGTATCGTACATTAAGTATCGATACACTAAAAATTTTCATTTTAAATATATGAAGTTATACAATTGTTCCTGTGCTACATTTTAGGGTTCTAAAATTATGCCCCCCTGAGAAGGGTTACAGCGTGAATGGTAGAATGTGTAGCCTGGACATTTGTTTACACCAGGAGAGGGCAATCGCTTTGTGCAGAGTGCCGCCTGTAAGTCTATATTCCTTGGCGGGCCGTATGCTTTTTTTATCCATTGAAGGTGGGCTTCCAAAATGTCCTCTGAATTGATTGAGATGACAGATCAACATTTGAATGATGGTTCGTTGTTGTTGTTGCTGTTGATGTGACTGTTGTTAGTTTTGGTGATTATCAACGAAGTCTTTGTGATGATTAATGTTCTATGGCTCTTTCTAATAATCATTCACAATTTAAATATGTAACGAAAACATTTTCCAAATCTCTTGCGGGCCTCATTTAACGTCTCAGTTGGCCGCTTGTAGCCCGCAGGCTGCCCATCCCGGATTTACACTAATTGATATAATATATATATATTCTCATATATATAACATTTTAATTTCTATAATTCTTTCTAGATGTTTGAATCCGATGACATATCTTCTCTAGAAACATTGAAAGCATATTTTTGTATAAATCCTTTGTCTGTATCTGCTGCCCCAGTTTGCATACCTTTGATAATGAGAGGACTAACACAGCTTCTCAACTTGGCATCTGGTAAGTGTAACCCAAGGTTGTTCAACGATTATACGAAATTCCATCCACTTAGTCGGTGGGTTCAAATCATCACTAAAAGTAATATGTTTATACATCAACTAAACCTAATTAAAAAATTCAAAAGAAATCAAATCATCATAAGCTTCTGTATAGTTTTGATGACTTTATTGTTAGTTTGAAATTGCTTGAAACCCCTGATTAGCTTTTTAAAGGCCAAAAGACCATGACCTTTGTTCGGACATCTCTGCGCAGGTCAACTCATTGAAATTCACAAGTTTCTTAAAAATTGATCACGAGGCGGCCTATTGACCCGGATGAACTCGTCTTATAAAACAACATTTCCAAAGCGACATGTGTCACTGAAACAAAAGGAACTCGGCTTGAAATTTTATTTGCGACAAAGTGAATTTGTTAATCAAGAAAATGTTGGGATAGCTCTCACAGTCTTCATCGTGGCTACTTATCCATTCCTCCCCCCCCCCCGAAAATGTGAGAATTACCGGAATGCCCACCAGGCTTTAAAAAGAAAAATTCCTCTTAAAGTTAACATGGCTTGTTAAGGAAATGAGCTTTTATAATATATGATGGCTTATTTTTGTGCTAGAGAAACATTTTAAATATATTACTTTTGAATAGTTCTTCTTTAAAATACAATGCCTTTATGAAATTTTTTTATCAATATGCTGTAAATTAATATGTACAATCTAATCAAAATGCATTTCTATTCATTTGAAGCTAGAAGCGAAATAAAGTAGAAAACATTGAATAATACTAAAAAAGGCCTAAGTCTGTATTCTGGAACAGTAATTATTTCTTTGTCAACTGTTTGTTCTTGATCCAAATGATTTGAATGTTGCACGAATTTATTATTAAAACTATTTTTTACTAAAGATTACAAACTATTTTTTTTTTAAACAGCCATAGTAGTTGGCTATAAAGTTATCATTATTGTCTCCTAAATATAGGAACGCAAGCTTGTGTTGATATATATCCAGATGTTCTACAAATGATAACTGCATGCAAAGTAAAAGATCCTGGAGCATTTGAAGACGTAAGATGTTGAGATAAAGTATTTCAATATTGCAAAGTGTTACTTACTGTGTCAGTAATACAGAAGCTATATCATCCTCTTACGAGGACAGTTGGATGCCAGCATGAGACTCCCTGTGTCAGAAATACAGAAGTTGTATCTTCATCTTATTACAAAGACAGGTGGATGCCAACAAGAGACTCCATATGTCTGTATTAGTAATATTACAGGTTCTATATTTTCATCTAATGAAGACGGGTGGATGCCAACATGAGACTCCTTGTGCACCTCTTTTACAATCAGCCACTTTAAAAAAACAACAACTTATGAAACCACATCATTCTCTATATACCACGTCATTCTTATGTACCACATCATTCTCTATGTACCACATCATTCTCTATGTAACAGTGCCACTAACGCTAACAGGTGGCACTGATTTCACGAATTAAAGTTCTCGATAACTTCGCTAAATGAGTTTCCAAATATGCAGCAAGTGCTTTGGGTGAAAGTTGGGTGTGTCATATTTTGATGTTGTTTGATGGAAATAGTTGGCGTAATAAATCTGCGGTGTAAAAGAAAAACGTGTGTGTGTGTGCGTGGGGGAGTGGGGATTTTAGAATACTAATGTAGTTCATTAGCCGTGTCGCACTAATTGGGATTCTAATACAGTGTATTACTTGAATGCATGTTTTGTCAAGTAACTGGAGTAGATAGGAAGTACACGCATTTCTGCCACCATTGTTTGGCTGGCTCTAACTAATGGGCACATTAATGTGTAGTAGTGTGTTAGCTGCTAGTGTTATAATATATACTATCGGCATCCTTCCGTCTCGTGAGACGATGGTGCATCACCGTTGGGTTGGGTTGCATTTTCTTGAGTGGCTGTGCTGTCCTATCCTCGAGTGACAGTCTTTACCACAGTTTATACACACGAGTTCCGTGCTTCTAAATGTTTTGGCCTTCCTCCTAGATCTTCTGTCTGCAGCCCCTTTCCATTCTTCGCTCCTCGGCTACCATGACGCCCTCTTTGACAACTGTGCGCCACGTAGATCGGTCTTTTGCCTTACACTCCCAGTCACTTATAATATATAGAAAGAAGTATATATGGATGTATGGATTGATGGATGTATGGATTGATGGATGGTTGGGTGGATGGATTAATAGATTAACGGATCATGAATTGATTAAATTTACTAATTTTTTTTAAAAAATCCCTTTCAGTTGCGGCCAGTATTTCAATCGCTAATGTTGAGTCAAGACCCGACTGTACGTAAGGTCATTGTTGATTGGTTAAAATCTTGTGATGTCTCAGAGCAATCATCTATAAGACATCTAATGAAAGCTGTAGCAACGTTGCTGTCTCCTGTTTTAGTCATAAAACATGATGAGAAAATGGATAGAGTAAGTACATTGATTTTGTTCTTACTATTCTTAATTTCTCCAGGGGGTGGGGGGTCTAATTGTTAGTAATTGGCCTTCTTGATAGTGTTGTAATTGGCCTTCTTGATACTGTTGTAATTGGCCTTCTTGATAGTGGTGTAATTGGCCTTCTTGATAGTGTTGTAATTGGCCTTTTTGATAGTGGTGTAATTGGCCTTCTTGATAGTGTTGTAATTGGCCTTCTTGATACTGTTGTAATTGGCCTTCTTGATTGTGTTGTAATAGGCCTTCTTGATAGTGTTGTAATTGGCCTTCTTGATAGTGTTGTAATAGGCCTTCTTGATAGTGTTGTAATAGGCCTTCTTGATAGTGTTATAATAGTCCTTCTTAATAGTGTTGTAATAGGCCTTCTTAATTGTGTTGTAATAGGCCTTCTTGATAGTGTTGTAATTGGCCTTTTTGATAGTATTGCAATTGGCCTTCTTGATAGTGTTGTAACAGGCCTTCTTGATAGTGTTGTAATTGGTCTTCTTGATAGTGTTGTAATTGGCCTTCTTGATAGTGTTGTAATTGGCCTTCTTGATAGTGTTGTAATAGGCCTTCTTGATTGTGTTATAATAGTCCTTCTTAATAGTGGTGTAATTGGCCTTTTTGATAGTATTGCAATTGGCCTTCTTGATAGTGTTGTAATAGGCCTTCTTGATAGTGTTGTAATTGGTCTTCTTGATAGTGTTGTAATTGGCCTTCTTGATAGTGTTGTAATAGGCCTTCTTGATAGTGTTGTAATTGGCCTTCTTGATAGTGTTGTAATAGGCCTTCTTGATAGTGTTGTAATTGGTCTTCTTAATAGTGTTGTAATTGGCCTTCTTGATAGTGTTGTAATTGGCCTTCTTGATAGTGTTGTAATTGGCCTTCTTGATAGTGTTGTAATAGGCCTTCTTGATTGTGTTATAATAGTCCTTCTTAATAGTGGTGTAATTGGCCTTTTGGATAGTATTGCAATTGGCCTTCTTGATAGTGTTGTAATTGGCCTTTTTGATAGTGTTGTAATTGGCCTTCTTGATAGTGTTGTAATTGGCCTTCTTGATAGTGTTGTAATTGGCCTTCTTGATAGTGTTGTAATTGGCCTTTTTGATAGTGTTGTAATTGGCCTTCTTGATAGTGTTGTAATTGGCCTTCTTGATAGTGTTGTAATTGGCCTTTTTGATAGTGTTGTAATTGGCCTTCTTGATAGTGTTGTAATAGGCCTTTTTGATAGTGTTGTAATTGGCCTTTTTGATAGTGTTGTAATTGGCCTTCTTAATAGTGTTTTAATTGGCCTTCTTGATAGTGTTGTAATTGGTCTTCTTGATAGTGTTGTAATTGGCCTTCTTGATAGTGTTGTAATTGGCCTTTTTGATAGTGTTGTAATTGGCCTTCTTGATAGTGTTGTAATTGGCCTTTTTGATAGTATTGTAATTGGTCTTCTTGATAGTGTTGTAATTGGCCTTCTTGATAGTGTTTGCATTTACCAGTTCGCTTAAAAGCAAAAGAAAAAAATACATATAATTGGTTTATAAAATGTTTTAGCTCTATATCTGTCATTTTAATCAATTTATTGAAATTTTGAATTGAAAGCCAAACATCCCTTAATATTTCTTGAGTTACTGAAAATTAACATTTTTTTGTTTCTGCATTTTAAGTAACACATTTTTACAATATATTTAATATTTGAATATCGAAACTAGTTGTTTTTTCCCGTAAGTTATTTGTTTTCCTGTATAGGTAATGCAAATCATTTAAGACTTTTTTACACTACTTAATTTATCCGGCATTTCTGGCAACAAAAGTTAGTATTTTTTAGTCAAGCACATCGTAAGATCTACGATAAAAGAAAATGTCCTATTAGGGCAAAGTTTGTCTTTTAATAACTTGTCTTTTAAGAACTCTAATCTTGTATTCATCCGCGCTCATGGATTATAATGTTGTAATTAACATATACATTAGATTATCGACCTCTTACCAAAAACCGAGATCAGGGACACCCGACACTAAAGTGTCGCACTGAAAGGGGGGAGTTTGTAGAATCGAGGAAGCGATGTAGGCGTCCATTTTCTACACGTATATAAATCAAGTCGTATCTTCCAGAAACCCATTGAAGAGCTTTGCTGATCATGCATTTTTCTGTTAGTCTTCCCATGGAGACTTCGACGGCTGGTATTCCATTCCTGGCACGTTTAATGGTCACCCAGCTTCACTTCTGATGCGTCCTTCAACACTCGAAGAGATTTTGAGTTCTCGCCCCAGACACTTTGATGATGTAGGAGACGAGCTCAGTTTGAATCATGTTAACATTTTGCGCCATCTGAGACATGAGAACATCATCACCCTGTTTGCATACAACACAAGACACATCCCTATCTTTTATGTCATGGAGGACTCTACAAATCTTCAGGTGAAATAAAGTCTGTTATTTGGTTAATTATTTTTTTGGGATCAAAATCACAAATATTTTGTCTTTTGTAAAGATAACACCCTGGTAGTTCCTTTAGTATTTCCATAGTTAACAAAAAGAAAACTAATTAACATATTCTATCTTTATTATTATGTTATTTTGAAAGCTTCAGTTCTCCTGTAAGAGTTATACTATATTTTTATATTCCTTACATTTTTCACTATTTTAATTCAAGCAATGTTGATTAGAAGTAGATTAATATTGATTTTGAATTCCTTTCTTATAAATTATTTCTGTTGTTATTGAAACTGAGGCATAAGCACTATATCTGAATACATTTAATTTGTTACTTAATAATACTTTAACCGTCATATCATTAATGTTATATATTATTATTATTATTAGGGTGATTTTATATAGCGCAGTACCCAAGCCTAGGACTAGGCTCACTTAAATATGGCTGAACCCCAGCCTAGGGCTAGGCTCACTTAAATATGGCTGAACCCCAGCCTAGGGTTAGGCTCACTTATATAGCGCAGAACCCCAGACTAGGGCTAGGCTCACTTATATAGCGCAGAACTCTAGACTAGGGCTAGGCTCACTTATATAGCACAGTACCCCAGATTAGGGCTAGGCTCACTTATATAGCACAGTACCCCAGACTAGGGCTAGGCTCACTTATATAGCACAGTACCCCAGATTAGGGCTAGNGTAAAGATGTGGTGGGCTACAGTAAAGATGTGGTGGGCTACAGTAAAGATGTGGTGGGCTACAGTAAAGATGTGGTGGGCTACAGTAAAGATGTGGTGGGCTACAGTAAAGATGTGGTGGGCTACAGTAAAGATGTGGTGGGCTACAGTAAAGATGTGGTGGGCTACAGTAAAGATGTGGTGGGCTACAGTAAAGATGTGGTGGGCTACAGTAAAGATGTGGTGGGCTACAGTAAAGATGTGGTGGGCTACAGTAAAGATGTGGTGGGCTACAGTAAAGATGTGGTGGGCTACAGTAAAGATGTGGTGGGCTACAGTAAAGATGTGGTGGGCTACAGTAAAGATGTGGTGGGCTACAGTAAAGATGTGGTGGGCTACAGTAAAGATGTGGTGGGCTACAGTAAAGATGTGGTGGGCTACAGTAAAGATGTGGTGGGCTACAGTAAAGATGTGGTGGGCTACAGTAAAGATGTGGTGGGCTACAGTAAAGATGTGGTGGGCTACAGTAAAGATGTGGTGGGCTACAGTAAAGATGTGGTGGGCTACAGTAAAGATGTGGTGGGCTACAGTAAAGATGTGGTGGGCTACAGTAAAGATGTGGTGGGCTACAGTAAAGATGTGGTGGGCTACAGTAAAGATGTGGTGGGCTACAGTAAAGATGTGGTGGGCTACAGTAAAGATGTGGTGGGCTACAGTAAAGATGTGGTGGGCTACAGTAAAGATGTGGTGGGCTACAGTAAAGATGTGGTGGGCTACAGTAAAGATGTGGTGGGCTACAGTAAAGATGTGGTGGGCTACAGTAAAGATGTGGTGGGCTACAGTAAAGATGTGGTGGGCTACAGTAAAGATGTGGTGGGCTACAGTAAAGATGTGGTGGGCTACAGTAAAGATGTGGTGGGCTACAGTAAAGATGTGGTGGGCTACAGTAAAGATGTGGTGGGCTACAGTAAAGATGTGGTGGGCTACAGTAAAGATGTGGTGGGCTACAGTAAAGATGTGGTGGGCTACAGTAAAGATGTGGTGGGCTACAGTAAAGATGTGGTGGGCTACAGTAAAGATGTGGTGGGCTACAGTAAAGATGTGGTGGGCTACAGTAAAGATGTGGTGGGCTACAGTAGAGCGGGGTGGGCTACAGTAGAGCGGGGTGGGCTACAGTAGAGTGGGTGAGGCTCAGATAACCTATTTTCCGATAACTGAAAAAAAGGGGAATGAATGCGTTAAAGAAATTAGGACATAAAATTATGGAATATAAGAAATATTTTATTATCGGGGTCAACTAATTGATGTTGAAAACGGGTGAATACTGGAATCACTTTCTCCCAGTCAGGCGCCTCTGTCTGAAAGTGGTCGGAATTGTTTTCTGTTGTTGGTACTCCATTGCCTCATACCGTAAACACTGGGTAAGATGATAATAATAAAAGATTTGGGCAGCTCGGACAACCGGCATATCGGATAACCGGCATATCGGATAACCGGCATAGGGGATAATTAGTGTTCCGAAAATTGAGACTGCACTGTATTTAAATTTTTAAACTCAACAAATTTTCAGTGAAAATTTTCAACACAAAAGTTTTGAAACTGAAATAATTGTGCATATGTTTCAGGAATATTTAAGACAAAGGAAGGCCAAGAGAACATACTGCTCAGATGCAACTCTTGTCAAATATTTGTCACAAGCAGCTGCTGCTCTTCAGTACTGTCACTGTAGAAATGTTGTGCTTCGTGACATTACTGCAGCCAGCTTCGTGGTCACAGGATCTGATACAATCAAACTGGCAAGCTTCCATCTGGCTTTTACTCTTGCAGAAAAAGAAACCGAAAGAATCGTTTGTAGGGATTTGGTTTTTTAAAAATAAAGCCTTGTAAATTTTTTTTTTTTTTTTTAAAAGGAAAAAAAAAAGCACATTCATCATTATTTCAAACCACGCAAATAAACCCGACAAATAAACCCAACAAATGAACCCGACAAATAAACCCGACACCGACAAATGAACCCCACAAATGAACCCGACAAATAAACCCGACAAATAAACCCGACAAATGAACCCGACAAATAAACCCAACAAATAAACCCAACAAATAAACCCGACAAATAAACCCGACAAATAAACCCAACAAATAAACCCGACAAATAAACCCGACAAATAAACCCGACAAATGAACCCGACAAATGAACCCGACAAATAAACCCGACAAATAAACCCGACAAATAAACCCGACAAATAAACCCGACAAATAAACCCAACAAATAAACCCGACAAATAAACCCGACAAATAAACCCGACAAATAAACCCGACAAATAAACCCATGTTTATTTGGGCTGTTTTGAACCCGACAAATAAACCCGACAAATTAACCCGACAAATAAACCCGACAAATAAACCCGACAAATAAACCCAACAAATAAACCCAACAAATAAACCCGACAAATAAACCCGACAAATAAACCCGACAAATAAACCCAACAAATGAACCCGACAAATAAACCCGACAAATAAACCCGACAAATAAACCCAACAAATAAACCCGACAAATAAACGTGACAAATAAACCCGACAAATGAACCCGACAAATGAACCCGACAAATGAACCCGACAAATAAACCCGACAAATAAACCCGACAAATATGCCTGGGAACTCATTCGAAAGAATACAACAACAGCTTCTACAGTCTTTTATTAAGCATTGAAATTTAGGCCCTGAGAAACGACGTCACTTAAGAAATAATACGACTGAAATTGTCTCCCATAAAAACCATAGTTATACTAACTTGTGTCAACATTGTGGGGGCCACGCCCACTTCATTGAATGTTACAGGCTGAGGTTAGTGACCCCTCCAATGAAGACAATTCAACTTTGAAAAATTGTCCCATTCAAAAAAAGTGTCCAGTGATGGCAAAGCTCTGGCGGCTTGTCATTTCAAATCAATTTGTTTGCTAAAGGGATTCCATTCCACGGTGGGATCCCGTTCCCCAGTGGGATTCCGTTCTCATTGGGAGCACGTTCCCAGGTGGGATCCCATTCCAGGGTGGGATCCAACTTTCACATTGGGATCCTGTTACCCAGCGGTATTTCGTTCCCCATCGGGACCCTATTGCCTGAGTGTTCCCTGAGATAGAGGACCAGCTTGAGCCAAGATCCACCTAGTCACGTTCTAGCGTACTCTATAATACATGGCCTCAACATCGTGTAAGTATAGCATAGCGTGTGCCATTATAAGGGAACTTTTTATCAACTTTCAAAATTATCTTGTTAATTCTTTTAAAATTATAGAAACAAACACACACCATTATAAGAATAGTTATTTATCTTAAAACAGTTCTGGCAACAACCAAAAAAACAACAACAAAAACAAACCAAAAAAAAAACAACTTTCTAGAATGATTTAGAAACTTCATGAAACTTATAAAAAGATAATTCAGCAATGTTCAGAAAATTCCCAGAAACGTATAGAAATCAATAGATCTCTAAGCTCAAAATTCCATAGGCAATAAATTTATTTATCTTAAACCCCTCATAAAAATTTAATCTTTTAGAATAACTTAGTAGCATACAAAATATTAATGGAAAAATCTCCAAAAAATTTTCATACCTATAACCATTTTGTATTGACGTTAAAAGAAGGTCCAATTCCATAAGGGGCCATTTAAGTTGTTCCTAAGCTAGGCTCCAATTCCATAAGGGGCCATTTAAGTTGTTCCTAAGCTAGGGGCCAATTCCATAAGGGGCCATTTAAGTTGTTCCTAAGCTAGGGTCCAATTCCATAAGGGGCCATTTAAGTTGGTCATAAGATAGGGGCCAATGCCATAAGGGGCCATTTAAGGTGGTCGTAAGATAGGGTCCAATTCCATAAGGGGCCATTTAAGTTGGTCATAAGATAGGGGCCAATGCCATAAGGGGCCATTTAAATTGTTTCTAAGATAGGGGCCAATTCCATAAGGTGCCATTTAAGTTATTCCTAAAATAGGGGCAATACAAAATTAATTCAGACAATTGAAAACTTCTCCTATTAAGATTGGTTAAAAAAAATACCAGATCTTTAGCCTTTTAAATTCTCGAAAAGTCAGGAAAATTGTAGGACTGCCCCACATGGAGTAGATATTAGAACTTTTTAATCCACCGATATTTCAAAATGGCAATAATTTTATGGCTATGAGTTTGTGGATATTATGAGTTCATATCTACCATTATTTCAAAATGGCAATAATTTTATGGCTATGAGTTTGTGGATATTATGAGTTCATATCTACCATTATTTCAAAATGGCAATAATTTTATGGCTATGAGTTTGTGGATAATAAGAGTTCATATCCACCATTATTTCAATATGTCCAAAGTTTTGTTTATATCCACACATCCATGGAGAACACTTCCGTAAGAAAATTTAAAAGCCGATTTTATACCCTGGCCCCGAAATAATTATTGTTACGTTAAACCTCCACCCCAGGATTTTCTTCTGGATAGCGAAGGAGATGTGTGCCAGGTTGGATCTAGATCCATCCAATAGTGAAGGAGATGTTTTCCAGAGAACTATGGCCCACTGACAAAGTTTAGGGCCCACTGACAGAGTACTATGGCCCACTGACAAAGCGTTAGGGCCCTGTGACAGAGAACTATAGCCCACTGACAAAGTGTTAGGGCCCTGTGACAGAGAACTATGGCCCACTGACAAAGTGTTAGGGCCCGGTGACAGAGAACTATGGCCCACTGACAAAGTGTTAGGGCCCGGTGACAGAGAACTATGGCCCACTGACAAAGTGTTAGGGCCCGGTGACAGAGAACTATGGCCCGGTGAAAGAAAATTATAGTCCGCGAACAGGCATCCATGGCCTGCTGACAGAGAGTTACGGCCCGCTGGCAGAGAACTATGGCGTACTGATAGAGTGTTACAGTCGGCTAACAAAGAGTTATCGCCTGCCGACAGAGAGCTATGGTTTCCTGACAGAGAGTTACGACCCGCTGACGAAGATATATGGCCCGCTGACAGAAAGTTATGGCCCGCTGACAGAGATTTACATCCCGCCGAGAGATCTAATAATTATATGGGAAGCGTTATTCACACAGCTCTGTGAATAACGTTTAGCGTTATCGGCAGACCGAAATCTGTGAATAACGGCGAGCGTTATCCGCACAGCTCTGTGAATAATCACTTCGTAAAATAAATGCCTAAAGTAATTAAATGATAAAAGTAATTAAATGATAAAAGTAATTAAATGATAAAAGTAATTATACGTCGTCATGATGTTGAAGTAAATATTTGGATTTAGTTTCCTGAAAATGCTGTTTGTTTTTTCATGTTTGTTATTAAAATTTTCAAAATTGTTTCTGATGAAACATAAACGAGGAACCTTTAGCTTATTCCTGTACATTCCAAAAGTGTAATAGGTATAAACGTTATTCACAGAGCTGTGTGAATAACGCTTCCCTTTATTTTATTTTACACCTGCATTCTTTAGCGTTTTCAGGCAAGCTGATAAAATATCTCAGACATTTCATAATTCAAATGTTAACATGATATTAAGCCAATGTGTAAAGAACTGTTTGTGGTCCCCCCCCCCCCCCCCAGGGTTCAAGGAAAGCATTATGATCTCGTCAAGACGGTGGCCTCCAGAATCCATGAGAAGAAACACGTGGTCTAAAATGTCAGACATCTGGATGTTTGGTCAACTGATTTACAATGTATTCACTGATGTTGATGTGTCCGATTCTGAGATTGGCTTAGAGGTGAGTGTTACGACCTTTCTATAATAAGTCGCGGCCTCTATAAAATGTTGCGGCCGTCATCAAAATGTTGCAGCCTTCTTCCGTTGGTCTAGTCACGGCCTTCTTCCGTTGGTCTAGTCACGGCCTTCTTCCGTTGGTCTAGTCACGGCCTTCTTCCGTTGGTCTAGTCACGGCCTTCTTCCGTTGGTCTAGTCACGGCCTTCTTCCGTTGGTCTAGTCACGGCCTTCTTCCGTTGGTCTAGTCACGGCCTTCTTCCGTTGGTCTAGTCACGGCCTTCTTCCGTTGGTCTAGTCACGGCCTTCTTCCGTTGGTCTAGTCACGGCCTTCTTCCGTTGGTCTAGTCACGGCCTTCTTCCGTTGGTCTAGTCTCGGCCTTCTCAATACTTGATATGTTAGGATCTTCGTCCTTACACTTCAACACACCCCGCAGTAGTTACGTTTACTGCACGGTCAGCAGACTCCACGTTGTCCAGGGGTTTACAACACTGTCTCAGCATGGAAATACAACCTGACTTACTGACACACAGCCCTTTTATATGATCAACCCAACAACTCAGCATGCACAACTCAATAACACGAACCAACTTCACGCTCTGACCTCACGACTTACAACTCACAAAACAGTCTCACGATCAACAACTCCCCCTACCCAACATTCACAACAATCTAGTTCACAACAGTAAGTTCCCCCCTACTCACTTGGTGAATTGATAATTTGTTTCAGTTGTTAAAAAAAGAATTTTTCAGAAATCTTAAATCAATATTAACTCGAAGGGTCCTCCGGCATTAGACTAGTTAAAATGCACGGACTACTGTTCAACAACGTCAAGTGTTGCTAATGGTGTGTGCTTGTGTGTGATGACCACACAACAACAACAAAGTCATCAGTTGTCCACATCGCTGTAATACAAAAAGAATATTCGAAAGATAGGGCACCTCCCTCACGGGGCTACCAAAGAGAAGGGCCCTTAAAAATTATTAGTGGTCTGGTGGTTACTGACTCAGGAGGGGGGGGGGATGCGAGGCACGTTACTCAGCTTGCAATATCTCAGATATTGTATGACGTCATTTCATTAATTTAGATACGCTTTTATGTTGCATTTTATCAACGTACGAACTCTTTAAACAAATTTAAAAAAAAATAAAATCTACTTCCGCTTTAATTTAATCCTTCGTTCTTTTTTAAATCCTCAAAATTAATATCGCTTTGTTCATGGCTGGCTGGAAGACTGGCGAATTGACCAATGTGCCGTCAAGCTGGAACTTGCCGATGACAACACATTCTTTAAACTTTTCAGACCCACCTCCCCTATCCACACCCAATAAAAAATTAGTTGTTTTTTTCTATTTTTCAAGGGGAAAATGAAGGAAAATTCCCGATAACTGAGCTCAATGAGATTCGTGGAAAACAAACATATCGCCAGTGCGTTGGGGGCCCGAATATTTTCTTTTGTTTTCTGAAATAATTGGTTAAATACAAATTTTAATGTTTGTAAAGCTGGAGGGTCAATGGAATTTTATTATAGTTCAGGGGCAAGAAAAAATAAATGTGAGGTTTCGGGGGGGGGGGGGGACGACTGGTTGGGATTCTCAAAAACAGCGTTCCTTGTATGCACGCTGCACCCCGTTGTCCGCCCCATATTGTCCGCCCCCATTGCCCGCCCCCATTGTCCGCCCATATTGTCCACCCCATTGTCCGCCCCCCATTGTCCGCCCCATTGTTCTCTAGGGGCCTACTACATTTTATGAATGATTTCTATGGAAATTTTTGTTTTTAGGGTTATTTAATTATTTATATTTAATTTAAAAAATAAAAATAAAGCCTACGTGTCCTTTGATAATTTTTAATTGAACCATGTCAACAGAGGGATGAACCCAACATACGACTTCAAAGTGATCGGTGCATCGACAACATAGCTATTGAAACCATAGTATCAGCGTGCGCCCATTTAGACCCAAACCAAAGAGCAAACATTTCAAACACAATCAACAGTCTCGACCTCTTGATACACAAAGGTGAGCTACATTTGTCCATTTATTGTTACGTTGGTTTTTTACAAAGTTACAACTTTATAAGAGTTCAACCCAGTCCGTTTATTTCATTTATGTTGTTTGTTTTTAAAGTGCATACACTAAAATCAATCTTTTGTATTCAATTCTCGTTTTCCAGTTACCGAATCTCCTGGGAGAAGCGCCACAGGAAGTAGTTTGACCAACAAGACCTATAATCCCAAGATTGATACGACCATCAAAAAGTATGATAAACCTTTTGCTGAATTTATTCGGTTGTTTTGTATTTTTACTTACAGTACCGGTAACGTAGTGATAAAGGCTTGCAACCATTCAGTTGAATAATTAGCAACATTAGAATTAAAATAAGAAAATCAGTTGAAATTACATGTCAAATTATGGATGTTTACCTGTAAGGTGCATTGCGGAGTCCCTTCTAGAAAATATTAATAATATACCACCACGGGACAGCCCCACTTGACCGATCCATTTATGATAGTTCCGGTACAACTGATCTAATGACACATCAATGCATCTGTCCAAGAGATTCGTGGTAAGACTTACAATACCGCTTTGACGTTGGTGAAGTTTGGGTTTTACTATTTAAAAAAAAATTGAATATATTCACTGGTGAATTGCTAAATTAGTGAGTAGATTGGTAAGGAACAAATCGGGCCCTGGAAAAGTTCAATATGCTGACCTTTGAACTTGATGACTCGGAGTCAGAGTATACATTAAGACCCGTATTTTGCTGACTCAGTCTATTGAGACCAGTCTATTGAGACCAGTCTATTGAGACCAGTCTATTGAGACCAGTCTATTGAGACCAGTCTACATTGATGAGTGGGTACCAGGTTTTAAAACCATCCATTGATGACTGGGTATCAGTACCAGAGTTGACAACCATCCGTTGATGACTGGGTATCAGTACCAGGGTTGGCAACCATCCATTGATGACTTGGTATCAGTACCAGAGTTGACAACCATCCATTGATGACTTGGTATCAGTACTAGGGTTGACAACCATCCGTTAATGACTGGGTATCAGTACCAGAGTTGACAACCATCCGTTGATGACTGGGTATCAGTACCAGAGTTGACAACCATCCGTTTATGAGTGGGTATCAGTACCAGGGTTGGAATCCATCCATTGATGACTGGGTATCAGTACCAGAGTTGACAACCATCCGTTGATGACTTGGTATCAGTACCAGAATTGACAACCATCCATTGATGACTTGGTATCAGTACTAGAGTTGACAACCATCCATTGATGACTGGGTATCAGTACCAGAGTTGACAACCATCCATTGATGACTTGGTATCAGTACTAGAGTTGACAACCATCCATTGATGACTGGGTATCAGTACCAGAGTTGACAACCATCCGTTGATGAGTGGGTATCAGTACCAGGGTTGGCAACCATCCATTGATGACTGGGTATCAGTACCAGGGTTGGCAACCATCCATTGATGACTGGGTATAAGTACCAGAGTTGACAACCATCCGTTGATGACTTGGTATCAGTACTAGGGTTGACAACCATCCGTTAATGACTGGGTATCAGTACCAGAGTTGACAACCATCCGTTGATGACTGGGTATCAGTACCAGAGTTGACAACCATCCGTTTATGAGTGGGTATCAGTACCAGGGTTGGAATCCATCCATTGATGACTGGGTATCAGTACCAGAGTTGACAACCATCCGTTGATGACTTGGTATCAGTAC
>CAXITT010000020.1:1978516-2042658 GCA_964033795.1 Lymnaea stagnalis | reverse complement strand
GTTGACAACCATCCATTGATGAATGGGTACCAGGGTTGGCAACCATCCATTGATGAATGGGTACCAGAGTTGACAACCATCCATTGATGAATGGGTACCAGGGTTGACAACCATCCATTGATGAATGGGTACCAGGGTTGGCAACCATCCATTGATGAATGGGTACCAGAGTTGACAACCATCCATTGATGAATGGGTACCAGTGTTGGCAACCATCCATTGATGAATGGGTACCAGGGTTGGCAACCATCCATTGAATGAATGGGTACCAGAGTTGACAACCATCCATTGATGAATGGGTACCAGGGTTGACAACCATCCATTGATGAATGGGTACCAGAGTTGACAACCATCCATTGATGAATGGGTACCACAGTTGACAACCATCCATTGATGAATGGGTACCACAGTTGACAACCATCCATTGATGAATGGGTACCAGGGTTGGGAACCATCCATTGATGAATGGGTACCAGAGTTGACAACCATCCATTGATGAATGGGTACCAGGGTTACAACCATCAATTGATGAATGGGTACCAGATTTGACAACCATCCATTGATGAATGGGTACCAGAGTTGACAACCATCCATTGATGAATGGGTACCAGAGTTGACAACCATCCATTGATGAATGGGTACCAGAGTTGACAACCATCCATTGATGAATGGGTACTAGGGTTGGCAACCATCCATTGATGAATGGGTACCATGGGTGACAACCATCCATTAATAACTGAGTTCCAGGGTTGACAATCTTCCGTTGATAACTGGGTACCAGGGTTGGCAACCAACTGTAATTTTACAGTCTATAAATATTGGTCATAAAATTTCTTATCTTAAAAATGCGAAAAAAAAAATAATTGAGGTAGATCTAAGTATGTAAGGCTTTTTAAGCGAATTTTTTTTTTTCCTCAGCAAATACGATTTTTAAAACATTGTTAAACACGTCAAGTAAACTAACGCTAGGTCTAGAAGTTTAGGTCAAATTACTTCTATTAATTTTACTTGATAACGACATAATCATGGTGACAAATTGTATAGATTTGTTAAACTCGTCATTTTAACAAATTTATCTCAGAAAGGCGTTGATAAAAGGCTATGTTCAAATATTGATCACTAAATGTTTTTAAAATTTGCAATCCCACTGGGTACATTGGCGACTGAACCAATTAAAGACTAAGAAATATGGTAACGTGGTATGTTGGTGTGTAGCTGAATTGATGACCAACTACATTGTTGACTGGCTACATTGGTGACCGGCTACATTGGTGACCGGCTACATTGGTGACCGGCTACATTGGTGACCGGCTACATTGGTGACCGGCTACATTGGTGACCGGCTACATTGGTGACCGGCTACATTGGTGACTGGCTACATTGGTGACTGGCTACATTGGTGACTGGCTACATTGGTGACTGGCTACATTGGCGACTGGCTACATTGGCGACTGGCTACATTGGTGACTGGCTACATTGGTGACTGGCTACATTGGTGACTGGCTACATTGGTGACTGGCTACATTGGTGACTGGCTACATCAGTAACTTGATGCATCGGTGACTATGTATCGTGATGGGTTTTTACATTTGACTTAAGAAAAGAATCTTGAGCCTATTCAGAGCTATCGACGGTAATTGTACTTCACTATATTAAATACCGTTGTGCACAGCATCAGATTGAGAACCTTGTAAAACACTATTTTTGGCAGTATTTCAACAGTGGAGATCAAACATAAGATAGTACATCATTTGTAAACCATTTGTACACCATTTGTAAACGTCATACAATTTCCATTGACTCATCATATTTAACTACATTAATACTGAAATTCACTTTTGCATGGCACACACATCTGTTGTTATGAGTGTTGACTTGAACTATAACCAAATGAATTCTATTATCTCAAATCAGGCTCTGGGACACTGGTGAAGACCTTTCAGAACTTCGTCTCATCGAGCGTGCCTTAGGTTCAGAATTGGGCTTAAATGATTATGAATTGGAAAAAATGGATGTAGGCTACAGAAGGGCTCATTCATCGACCCGACCCTCAAAGGCAGATGACAGACATTTGGATATGCTGTTGATCAACCCATCCGATTCGGAGTCTGATTATTATTCGGGCAATGATTCAGATGATTAATACCTGGATGCCACTCTAGTGGACCTACCGACTACTGGACGGTCACTCTAGAGGAGGTTCTGACTACTGGACGGTCACTCTTGTGGACGGTCTTCACTACTGGACGGTCACGCTAGTGGACGATCCGATTACTGGAGGTGACTCTAGTGGACGGTCCGACTACTCGACGGTCACTCTAGTGGACGGTCCGACTACTGGACGGTTACTCTAGTGGACGGTTACTCTAGTGGACGGTCAGACTACTGCATGGTCACTCTATTGGACGGTCAGACTACTGGATGGTCACGCTATTGGACGACCAGACTACTGGACGGCCAGACGTGACAACCAGATGCAGTGCTGATCGACTGTGGAAACAAATCCTTCAAATATTCGATCACTTCTAAAACCAAAGTCTGCTTCTGCTTGCAGGAAACATGGCCCTGACCAAAGAAACAGATTTATGATAAAACATGCCAGACAAAGGCGCACGTGTAGAAATGGCATTGTACTGTGTTTGAGCATCTCACATCCTGTCGAACAGCTTGAACTGTTGTAAAGACCAGGGTGTGTGTTGATTCTCTAAAATAATAGGAACACGTTTAGTGTCAACTTAAATAAAACCATACGACTATCTAAAGAAATATTCGCCCGAAAGTCTTCATCCAGTGGCGTAGCTAGTGAGGGAGGGGCGGGGGTCCGGACCACAACGTGTCACACCATCCCATGGGGTGACAACCACCCTAGCTACGCCATTGCCTCCATCTGCCGGCTAAATAATAAATCAAGAGAGAGGCGATATGTAGAACTTGAGCTTGCTAATGACTGGACATTTTCTATCTCCAAATCTTTTTACACTCTTTGATTCTCCCCTCATGTCTGGATTTAGTGACAGGAAATTTTCTATCCCCAAATCTTTCTATACTCTTTGATTCTCCACTCATGTCTGGATTTAGTGACAGGAAATTTTCTATCCCCAAATCTTTCTATACTCTTTGATTCTCCACTCATGTCTGGATTTAGTGATAGGCAATTTTCTATCCCTAAATCTTTCTAAAATCTTTGATTCTCCACTCCTGTCTGGATTTAGTGACAGGAAATTTTCTATCCCTACATCTTGGTATACTCTTTGATTCTCCACTCATGTCTGGCTTTAGTGACATGAACTTTTCTATCCCTAAATCTTTGTATACTCTTTGATTCTCCACCCATGTCTGGATTTAGTGACAGGAAATTTTCTATCCCTAAATCTTTGTATACTCTTTGATTCTCCACTCATGTCTGGATTTAGTGACAGGAAATTTTCTATCCCCAAATCTTTCTATACCCTTTGATTCTCCACTCATGTCTGGATTTAGTGACAGGCAAATTTCTATCCCTAAATCTTTGTATACTCTTTGATTCTCCACTCATGTCTGTATTTAGTGACAGGCAATTTTCTATCCCTAAATCTTTCTATACTCTTTGATTCTCCACTCATGTCTGGATTTAGTGACAAGAAATGTTCTATCCCTAAATCTTTGTATACTCTTTGATTCTCCACTCATGTCTGTATTTAGTGACAGGCAATTTTCTATCCCTAAATCTTTGTATACTCTTTGATTCTCCACTCATGTCTGGATTTAGTGACAGGAAATTTTCTATCCCTAAATCTTTGTATACTCTTTGATTCTCCACTCATGTCTGGATTTAGTGACAGGAAATTTTCTATCCCCAAATCTTTCTATACTCTTTGATTCTCCACTCATGTCTGAAAATTAAGGAGAATAACCCGTACGTCAAAAATACATATTCATTAAGTTTCTAAATGTAAACATCTTATACAAATCAAACTAATCATTTACATTTACTGACATCTCACATTTACCGACATCTCACATTTACCGACATCTCACATTTACCGACATTCACAACTTATAACACATTATATACAGTTACTACAATAACATTTTTAATGTTGCTATTTTGCTAAAACCTGTAGTATGAGTATTTTAAATTTTACTTGTGATTATTGCCATAAAAGGTGTTAAAATGAAGTGACTACAACAAGCTGAATTGTCATGTTTTGTTGTTGTTTTTTGTTGTTTTGTTGTATGTATGCGCTATTATTAAAGATGCAAAAGTATATAATAAAATTGGTTCTGTCCCTTTAATTAAAAAAAATCCCTTCTTTTATTGTTAGCATTTATTCTAGCATATGTGCTACCACAGCCTGGTTGAACTGATTTATTCAATCGATTGTGCTACTACAGCCTGGTTTAACTGATTCATTCCATGAGATGTGCTACTACAACATGGTTTGATTTATTCCATTAGATGTGCTACTACAACATGGTTTGATTTATTCCATTAGTTGTGGTACTACAACTTGGTTGAACTTATTTATTCCAGAATATGTGCTACTAAACATGGTTTGATTTATTCCATCAGATGTGCTACTACAACATGGTTTGATTTATTCCATTAGTTGTGGTACTACAACTTGGTTGAACTTATTTATTCCAGCACATGTGCTACTAAACAAGGTTTGATTTATTCCATCAGATGTGCTACTACAACATGGTTTGATTTATTCCATTAGTTGTGGTACTATGAACTTATTTATTCCAGCACATGTGCTACTAAACAAGGTTTGATTTATTCAATCAGATGTGCTACTACAACATGGTTTGATTTATTCCATTATTTGTGGTACTATGAACTTATTTATTCCAGCATATGAGCTACTAAACATGGTTTGATTTATTCCATCAGATGTGCAACTACAACATGGTTTGATTTATTCCATTAGTTGTGGTACTATGAACTTATTTATTCCAGCATATGTGCTACTAAACATGGTTTGATTTATTCCATCAGATGTGCTACTACAACATGGTTTGATTTATTCCATTAGTTGTGGTACTACAACTTGTTGAACTTACTTATTCCAGCACATGTGCTACTAAACAAGGTTTGATTTATTCCATCAGATGTGCTACTACAACATGGTTTGATTTATTCCATTAGTTGTGGTACTATGAACTTATTTATTCAAGCACATGTGCTACTAAAAAAGGTTTGATTTATTCCATCAGATGTGCTACTACAACATGGTTTGATTTATTCCATTAGTTGTGGTACTATGAACTTATTTATTCCAGCATATGAGCTACTAAACATGGTTTGATTTATTCCATCAGATGTGCTACTACAACATGGTTTGATTTATTCCATTAGTTGTGGTACTACAACATTGTTTGATTTATTCCATCAGATGTGCTACTACAACATGGTTTGATTTATTCAATCAGATGTGCTAGTAAAACCTGGGTTAACTGAATCAGTTTTTAAAACCTTTATTATAACTTCGCCTTTGTTCGTGGTTGGCTTGATGACAAAATCTACGGACGGAGGCGTGGCATAACAACATTTAGTTTTGATTTATTACACGGAAGAGATGCTAGTTAACAATGTAGGTGTCACGTGACGTCAGAACTATGGTGTGAGCCCTGCAATCCCAACAGCTGAAGGACTATGGTGTGAGCCCTGCAACCCCAACAGCTGAAGGAGGGGGGGGGCTGGATATTTTAAAGGCTTAAAGTTTTGCCATGAACACTTTTAATCGATCAACTTTGAAATCAAGGTGGGAGGGGGGGGGGAACAGCACTGAACATTGGCAGGGGATCTCGAAAAGTCAAATGACGGCTCTGCTTGGCCTTGTGTGTTCTACAGAGACATGTTTTATTTTTCTGAATATTCATGCTATAAACTATTCTTTAGAAAGGTCTATACATTTGTTTCGGTTTTTTAAAATAATTATTCAACTACGTTTGACACCTTCTACAAAACTCAAAGATGGATTAGATTCAATTTGAAAAATAATTAACTCATAAACGAACACAATTTTTATAATTGAAGTGCATAAAAAACTAAATGAAGTACCAAATAACACATTGAAGTACACAAAGAACTCATTGAAGTAAACAAGGAACTAATTGAAGTACGCAAGGAACTCACTGGAGTACACAAAGAACTCACTGGAGTACACAAAGAACTCACTGGAGTACACAAAGAACTCATTGGAGTACACAAAGAACTCATTGGAGTACACAAAACTCATATTAGTACACAAAGAACTCATTGAAGCACACAAAGAACTCATTGAAGCACACAAAGAACTCCTTGAAGTACACAAAGAACTCCTTGAAGTACACAATGAACTCACTGGAGTACACAAAGAACTCATTAGAGTACACAAAAAACTCACTGAAGTAAACAAAGAACTCACTGGAGTGCACAACGAAATCATTGAAATACACAAAAAACTCATTGGAGTACACAAATAACTCATTGGAGTACACAAAAAACTCATTGAAGTACACAAAGAGCTGATTAGAGTACACAAAAGCTAATTGGAGTACATAACGAAAGTACAAAAAGAACTCATTGAAGTACACAAAGAGCTGATTGGAGTACACAACGAACTCATTGAAGTACACAAAAAACTAATTGGAGTACACAAATAACTCATTGGAGTACACAAAGAACTCATTGAAGTACACAAAGAGCTGATTGGAGTACCCAAAGAGCTGATTGGAGTACACAACGAAAGTGCACAAAGAACTCATTGAAGTACACAAAGAGCTGATTGGAGTACACAACGAAAGTGCACAAAGAACTCATTGAAGTACACAATGAGCTGATTGGAGTACACAACGAAAGTGCACAAAGATCTCATTGAAGTACACAAAGAGCTGATTGAGTACACAACGAAAGTGCACAAAGAACTCATTGAAGTACACAAAAAGCTGATTGGAGGACACAACGAAAGTGCACAAAGAACTCATTGAATTACACAAAGAGCTGATTGGAGTACACAACGAAAGTGCACAAAGAACTCATTGAAGTACACAAAGAGCTGATTGGAGAACACAACGAAAGTGCACAAAGAACTCATTGAAGTACACAAAGAGCTGATTGGAGAACACAACGAAAGTGCACAAAGAACTCATTGAAGTACACAAAGAGCTGATTGGAGCACACAACGAAAGTGCACAAAGAACTCATTGAAGTACACAAAGAGCTGATTGGAGCACACAACGAAAGTGCACAAAGAACTCATTGAAGTACACAAAGAGCTGATTGGAGAACACAACGAAAGTGCACAAAGAACTCATTGAAGTACACAAAGAGCTGATTGGAGCACACAACGAAAGTGCACAAAGAACTCATTGAAGTACACAAAGAGCTGATTGGAGCACACAACGAAAGTGCACAAAGAACTCATTGAAGTACACAAAGAGCTGATTGGAGCACACAACGAAAGTGCACAAAGAACTCATTGAAGTACACAAAGAGCTGATTGGAGCACACAACGAAAGTGCACAAAGAACTCATTGAAGTACACAAAGAGCTGATTGGAGCACACAACGAAAGTGCACAAAGAACTCATTGAAGTACACAAAGAGCTGATTGGAGCACACAACGAAAGTGCACAAAGAACTCATTGAAGTACACAAAGAGCTGATTGGAGCACACAACGAAAGTGCACAAAGAACTCATTGAAGTACACAAAGAGCTGATTGGAGAACACAACGAAAGTGCACAAAGAACTCATTGAAGTACACAAAGAGCTGATTGGAGCACAGAGCTGATTGGAGCACACAACGAAAGTGCACAAAGAACTCATTGAAGTACACAAAGAGCTGATTGGAGAACACAACGAAAGTGCACAAAGAACTCATTGAAGTACACAAAGAGCTGATTGGAGCACAAAACGAAAGTGCACAAAGAACTCATTGAAGTACACAAAGAGCTGATTGGAGAACACAACGAAAGTGCACAAAGAACTCATTGAAGTACACAAAGAGCTGATTGGAGCACAAAACGAAAGTGCACAAAGAACTCATTGAAGTACACAAAGAGCTGATTGGAGAACACAACGAAAGTGCACAAAGAACTCATTGAAGTACACAAAGAGCTGATTGGAGTACACAACAAAAGTGCACAAAGAACTCATTGAAGTACACAAAGAGCTGATTGGAGCACAAAACGAAAGTGCACAAAGAACTGTCGAACTTAAAGAATAAACTTGTGACGTAATGTGTCATGTCTGTTCATGAAAAAACAGCCAAATGTTGAAACATTTTTATCGTAACTCACAAGTGAATGACTCCTGTGTTTTTATACTGAATGTTTCTCACACTCCATGAAATGAAAGCCACTTGACACCCATGAAATGAAAGCCACTTCACACCTCATGAAGGCTACCACGCACCTCCTGAAAAGCGACCTAAAAACTTCCGACCAGCAACATGCATGCTACGGTCCCCTCCACTTGTTTGTCTGCCCCACGTCAGCTGGGTTTTAAACAATTAGTTGACATTTTGACAGAGGCGTAGCGAGAGGGGGGGGACTGGGGGGACAGATGTCCCCGGGCGCCAGCTAGTTAGGGGCGTCAAAATGTGCCTACATATAATTTTATTGATGAAAATAATGGGCTTGAGAGTTGAAAAAAAGAAAAGGGGGTGCTTTAAAATGGATCTTGTCCCCGGGCGCGAATCTTGTCCCTGGGCGCCAAACCCCCTCGCTACGCCTCTGCATTTTGATCAGTTTTAAACAAGAGATTATCAGTGTCAGTTGTTTGTTTTCGTGATTGGAAACTCTTAAACAAAGACTCAGATGGTACCCTTCGCATAGTCCCAATGGGTCTCCAGCATTCCAGGCTGTCCTGACCGAGGTTTTGGCTGGAACTCACTGTGTTCCCATGGAAACCCTGGTAAACAATGGCAACTTCCACAATCTCTAAAATAAATGAACTAAACGTTTCAATAATTGGTCATTATTCTAGCACTTCAGTTGCAATCCACAAATTATTGTCTAAATCTTAAAGTTAAAGAAAGTATTTTGACAACAATAAATAGTAAAAGCAAAAATATTAAAAAGCACATTTATTTTTTCAAGTTAATGAAAGTAAGTTATTTACAAAATTCATTTACAAATAGAATTCAGTGTTAGAATAGAACATATCCAAGTCTGGTTAGATTGTGATTTCTTCAAATGGTGAGCACAACTTTGATAAAATTGTGAGTTAAAGTTAGTTGTTATAGTTTGAATCTGCGCCACTGACAAAAGCCTGGCCAAATTGTGGTTTGAAGACAGATGGCATTTTCAATTCACTTATGGAAACTATGTACACAAAAGAAATACTTTAGATGTCTTGTGTTTAAATTTTTATAATGATAAAATGTTGTCTTGGTTATGGTTAAGATATGTATTGATTTAAGTGCTGAAAATGAATATGTACAGTGTAATCGAAAACATTTATATTTATTTGAATAAATAAAAGAATCGTATCTTATCGACCAAAGAGCTGACCGAGTTGTTGTATTGTAAAAAAAATTGGAATATACAAGAATTGTCTTCAAATCCTAAATTTCAGTGCCTCCAAATTATACTTAGATTGATATAGCGGAAAGAGATCCTACAAATTGTTATTGCAAAAAAAGATAGATACATCAGATGTCCATCAAATGGTAAAACCAGAGCATATACATATATCCACAGATTCTCAATTACAACAGCTATACATGCCAACCTGTACAGTTTAAGTGTACTTTAGCCATACATGACAACCTGTACAGTTTACGTGTACTTTAGCCATACATGCCAACCTGTACAGTTTACGTGTACTTTAGCCATACATACATGACAACCTGTACAGTTTACGTGTACTTTAGCCATACATGCCAACCTGTACAGTTTACGTGTACTTTAGCCATACATACATGACAACCTGTACAGTTTACGTGTACTTTAGCCATACATGCCAACCTGTACAGTTTACGTGTACTTTAGCCATACATACATGACAACCTGTACAGTTTACGTGTACTTTGTACATGTTTTAAACTTTTTCGAGAGCACTTTCCACTTTTCTTTACTTTACTTCTGTTTTTTTCGCCCACTCCCATTTGTTCTCTCCCCTTTTGTTCTCTCCCCTTTTGTTCTCTCCCCTTTTTTTCTCTCCCCTTTTTTGGTAGGATTTCTGTGTATGTATATTAAACATATATATATATATATTATGTAAATTTAATTTACACTTATTTAATTGTCTTTTTGTTGTACTGATGAAGGTATGTGCCGAAACGTCTCCTTTTGTATTGTGTAAAATTATTATTAAAGCTTACCTTATATTGTTATATTGACACCAATTGGTGTCTAATTAATCTATTTAATGTGGTTATGTGGTTAATGTGATTGATGTGTTTAATGTGATTGATGTGCTTGATATGGTTGTTGTGGTTGATGTGGTTGATAAAACTGTTGTGGAAGGTAAAACTTATGAGAACCACGATGAGGTGAGCTTTTGAGTTCAGAAATATGAAAATAAATAAAATATTACTATTCTCATTGAATAAAAGTTTAAATGACAGAGGCGAACAATAGTTTAAACTAAGAAAAGTACTGGTACAGAAATAGTTCATCTCTCCAAAAACCCAGTTGTGTCAATATTATGTCGACTACTATAATATGGTGCTGTAGTCAGAGTTGTGGTGTCCTTAGTATGTCTACTACCATAATATTATGCTGTAGTCGCAGTTGCGATGTCCATATGTCTACTACCATAATATTATGCGGGAGTATCATCTTTAAACATTGTGGTGCCACCACTCACGGCACCACTCACGCCACCACTCACGGCTCTCTCTGGTGTTTTCTGCAGATAACAAAATACAATTTGAATGTGTCATTGTGATTAGATTATATAATCTGTCATTGTGATAAGTTACTTAATCTGTCATTATGATGATGTTATACAAACAGTCATTATGATTATATCGTACAATCTGTCATTATGATTATATTTTACAATCTGTCATGATTATGTTATACAATATCTGTCATTATGATTATGTTATACAATATGTCATGATAAATGATGGTCTCTGTCATTGTGATAGATTCTATACTGTAACTTTCCCATAATTGCTGATGGTAGTGTTAAATCTCCAAGACCTCAAATGAATTGTGTCTGTGATAACATCAGAATATGTGTATTCACATATCAAAGTGCAATGCTCATACATGTGAACACATTCAATATAGTTGCACACTTTGTGTGTGAATGTTAGTGTGTGAATGTTAGTGTGTGAATGTTAGTGTGTTAATGTTAGTGTGTGAATGTTACTCTACATTCATTGAAAGAATTCAGTTCCTTTCGATACTTCCTCCACTGTTAACTGCATACACAAACAACCTTGAGATGATGAAGTAAGAATTTCATTAAGTACCCGGTACCTGTAGTTTTGAAGTACCTGTAGTTTTGAAGTACCTGTAGTTTTGAAGTACCTGTAGTTTTGAAGTACCTGTAGTTTTGAAGTACCTGTAGTTTTGAAGTACCTGTAGTTTTGAAGTACCTGTAGTTTTGAAGTACCTGTAGTTTTGAAGTACCTGTAGTTTTGTCCATTTGTTGGACCAAATGAAGATTTTGACTCAGTTGAAAAGGTAAATAATAATTGAGATCTTTACTTCAGTACACATATACAAGATATTTCAATAATCTTAAAATACTTACAATCTCCGTAACTGATTTCAATCCTTGAAATTCATTAGCATCCTCTCCACCATTCTGTAACAGAAAGACACCAATGATGGCCCATCAATCAACTTAAATCCTGTGGCCACCCGTCATGGTTTTATTTATCATAGTCTGCCCAACTTTTTCTGCCGCTGTTGAACCCCTGTGGTTGTCCACTTACACAACCACACCTACCTTAAAAGAGAGCTTAGCCGGTAGCCAAGTGATGTAATGAGTCCACATAACAACCACACCTACCCTAACAGGAAGCTTAGCCGGTAGCCAAGTGATGTAATGAGTCCACTTACGCAACCACACCTACCCGAACAGGAAACTTAGCCTGCAACCAAGTGTGTAATAGTCCATTTACAAAACCATGCCTACTCTAAAAGGAAGCTTGACGGGTAACCAAGTGATGTAATGAGTGCACTTACACAACCACACCTACCCTAAAAGGAAGCTTAGCCGGTAGCCAAGTGATGTAATGAGTCCACTTACGCAACTTACATACCCGAACAGGAAACTTAGCCTGCAACCAAGTGTGTAATAGTCCATTTACAAAACCATGCCTACTCTAAAAGGAAGCTTGACCGGTAACCAAGTGATGCAATGAGTGCACTTACACAACCACACCTACCCTAAAAGGAAGCTTGGCCGGTAACCAAGTGATGTAATGAGTCCACTTACACAACCACACCTACCCTAACAGGAAGCTTAGCCGGTAGCCAAGTGATGTAATGAGTCCACTTACACAACTACACCTACCCTAACAGGAAGCTTAGCCGGTAGCCAAGTGATGCAATGAGTCCATATACACAACCACACCAACACTAAAAGGGAGCTTAGCGGGTAGCCAAGTCATGTAATGAGTCCACTTACACAACCATGCCTACACTAAAAGGAAGCTTGGCCGGTAACCAAGTGATGTAATGAGTCCACTTACACAACCACACCTACACTAAAAGGGAGCTTAGCGGGTAGCCAAGTCATGTAATGAGTCCACTTACACAACCACACCTACACTAAAAGGGAGCTTAGTGGGTAGCCAAGTCATGTAATGAGTCCACTTACACAACCACACCAACACTAAAAGGGAGCTTAGCGGGTAGCCAAGTCATGTAATGAGTCCACTTACACAACCATGCCTACACTAAAAGGGAGCTTAGCGGGTAGCCAAGTCATGTAATGAGTCCACTTACACAACCATGCCTACATTAACAGGAAACTTGCCAGAAGCCAAGTCACGCAATGAGCTTGACCCTGGTGGTGTGTGTGGGGGGGGGGGTGTAATATTGGTAATTAAAGTATTCTAAATTGGTTTCACTTTTTACATCATCAGAGCGAAAATTTAACCTGGGTCTAAATGTCATAATGACCTGAAGGTTCTTGGTGATTTGCCAAAACCTGATGACATTTCAATCTAATATGTTTTCAAGATGTCATATTGTTCTGTCCCTAATTACAGACCATAACATTTCCCCAAATTACATACAACTAACACACCTCTATTTACAAACACAAACTCACAGTTTCCCTGATTACAAAAAAAACAACACTCTTATTCCCCTCATTAATTACAACATATAATTACCCTAATGGCAGACAACAGCCAACATTTCCCTTATTTACAAACAACTAAGAGTCCCCCTAATTACATGGAACTTTTATTTTCCCTTTATTGCTAAAATAAACTACTTATATTTCAGACAACTTACATTTCCCCTCATTAAATACTACTTACATTTCCCTAGTTACAAAAAAAAAACACCTAATATTTCATCTTATTACAAACAACTAAAATTTCCCCTACTTACAAATGACTAACATTTTCCTGATTAAAAACACAAAAAACTAACATGCTCCTCACTGCAGACAACTAAAATTTCCCCTCATTAAATACAACTAACATTACCCATTACTGCAGACTACCACCATTTGGCCAAAGTCCATACAAGTATTTATCTATTCTGTTGATTGTTTCTATTAGGCATGGCTAAGAGTTCAACAATGAAATCTGACATAAGGTGTAGACGCCTCATGCTTACAGAAACATTATGTAGAATCCTCAAACTATTGGAGATTGTCCCCTCTATTTTATGCACCAATAATGTTGTGTCTGGGGTACACCATGCTTCTTCCTCCGCCACTGTGGCAACCTTCTCCCTCTTGTGGGTTGTCTTCAATTGTGCACAGACTTTATAGGAGAATTTATTTCCTTATAGCAAAATAATATTATAATCTGTCTTTTTCAAATAAAATTTAATTTTTTTTTTTTTCCAAAAGTAACCAGACTTACCTCCATGGCACCATTAGATGAAGTAAATTCAAAAGCTGGATTAGTAACACTTGCATTGTGGAGCTCATTTTCTTTCAGTGCATTAAAACCCCTTTGGAACAATAGAAAAGGTTTATTTTAAAAGTTTGTTTTCACTACAAACTGATTATGTAAGACAGTTCATCATGGATTAGAAAGATTATCATGGATTAGAAAAGTTATCATAGAACACAAAGCTGATCATGGATTAGAAAGCTGATCATGGATTAGAAAGCTGATCATGGATTAGACAGGAAATCATGGACTAGACAGCTAATCATTGACTAGACAGCTTAGCATGGTTTAGAAATATGTTTTAAACGATTGTCAAAAAAGAAATGTAAATGCCCTTGGAATAACTCGACCCCCTGCATACTGACCAATGACAAGAAGCAGATTTGTATAGGGTCATTCTGCCTACTGACCAATGACAGGAAGCAGATTTGTAAAGAGTCATTCTGCATACTGACCAATGACAGGAAGCAGATTTGTAAAGAGTCATTCTGCATACTGACCAATGACAGGAAGCAGATTTGTAAAGAGTCATTCTGCATACTGACCAATGACAGGAAGCAGATTTGTACAGGGTCATCCTGCATATCTCAAATATATGTATGACTAGGTCTATGACCCTATACCTATGTCAAGATCTCTTGGTGTATCAGTTTATTGTATGACAATCAATGACATTCTGTTAGTTTATTGTATAACATTCTCACCAATGTTAGTTTATTGTATGACATTCTCACCAATGTTAGTTTATTGTATGACATTCTCCCCAATGTTAGTTATTGTATGACATTCTCACCAATGTTATTTTATGGTATGACATTTTCACCAATGTTAGTTTATTGTATGACACTCTCACCAATGTTAGTTTATGGTATGACATTCTCACAAATGTTAGTTTATTGTATGACATTCTCACAAATGTTAGTTTATTGTATGACATTCTCACCAATGTTAGTTTATTGTATGACATTCTCACCAATGTTAGTTTATTGTATGACATTCTCACCAATGTTATTTTATGGTATGACATTTTCACCAATGTTAGTTTATTGCATGACATTCTCACCAATGTTAGTTTATGGTATGACTTTCTCACCAATGTTAGTTTATTGTATGACATTCTCACCAATGTTAGTTTATTGTATGACATTCTCACCAATGTTATTTTATGGTATGACATTTTCACCAATGTTAGTTTATTGCATGACATTCTCACCAATGTTAGTTTATTGTATGACATTCTCACCAATGTTAGTTTATTGTATGACATTCTCACCATGGTTATTTTATGGTATGACATTCTCACCAATGTTAGTTTATTACATGACATTCTCACCAATGTTAGTTTATGGTATGACTTTCTCACCAATGTTAGTTTATGGTATGACATGCTTATTATGTTAGTCTTCAAATGAATTTTGTAAAATAGTAAACTAAAGGTGATGATAGTAAAGTTAACAACTTGGTGATACAGGTAACCCATGGAATGTATCCATTTTACCACAGCAAATATATGATGGAGATTATAGATAGACAATTACATGAGTCTTCTGTGTCTGATGTACAAGACACTGGCAACAGCAATGATGACCGCAAACAAAAGGCCAAGCACTACCCCCACAGGCAGCTTCCAAGAATCTGAAAAAATGAGAACGCACCTTATTCAATATCAATAACACAACATGTTCATAACAATAACGAATGTTCATAACAATAACACAACAAGTTCATAGCCATAACACAACTTGTTCATATCACAAACACAAGTTCATATCACTAACACAACTTGTTCATAACAATAAAACAACATGTTCATATCAATAACACAAGTTCATATCAGTAACACAACAAGTTCATATCCATAACGCAACATGTTCATATCGATAACGCAACATGTTCATATCACTAACACAACATTTTCATATCACTAACACAACAAGTTGATAACAATAACACAACCTGTTCATAACAATAAAATAACAAGTTCATATAACTAACACAACTTGTTCATATCACTAACACAATATTGTCATATCACTAACACAACAAGTTCATAACAATAACACAACATGTTCATATCAATAACACAACATGTTATATCAATAACATAACATGTTCATATCAATAACACAACTTGTTCATAACAATAACACAACATGTTCATATCTATAACATAACATGATCATATCAATAACATAACATGTTCATATCACTAACACAACATGTTATATCAATAACACAACATGTTCATGACAATAACACAAGTTCATATCAATAACACAACATGTTCATAACAATAACACTACAAGTTCATATCAATAACACAACAAGTTCATATCAATAACACAACATGTTCATATCAATAACACAATATGTTCATAACAATAACACAACTTGTTCATAACAATAATACAACATGATCATATCAATAATACAACATGTTCATATCAATAACACAACATGTTCATATCAATAACACAACATGTTCATATCACTAACACAACATGTTCATATCAATAACACAACATGTTCCTAAAAATAACAAAACAAGTTCATAACAATAACAAAACAAGTTAATAACAATAACACAACATGTTCATATCAATAACACAACATGTTCATATCACAAACACAACATGTTCATATCAATAACACAACATGTTCATATCAATAACACAAATGTTCATAACAATAACACAAGTTCATATCAATAACACAACATGTTCATAACAATAACACACCAAGTTCATAACAATAACACAAGTTCATATCAATAACACAACATGTTCATTACAATAAAACAACATGTTCATAACAATAATACAACATGTTCATAACAATAACACATGTTCATAACAATAACACAACATGTTCATAACAATAACACAACATGTTCATATCAATAGCACAACAAGTTCATATCAATAACACATGTTCTTATCAATAACACAACATGTTCATATCACTAACACATCATTTTCATATCAATAACATAACATGTTCATATCAATAACACATGTTTATATCAATAACACAACAAGTTCTTATCAATAACATAACATGTTCATATCAATAACACAACAAGTTAATATCACTAGCACAACTTGTTCATAACAATAACACAGCATGTTCATATCAATAACACAAGTTCATATCACTAACACAACTTGTTCATAACAATAACACAACATATTCATATCACTAACACAACATTTTCATATCAATAACACATGTTCATATCAATAACACATGTTCTTATCAATAACAGAACATGTTCATATCACTAACACAACAAGTTCATATCAATAACATAACATGTTCATACCACTAACACAACATGTTCATATCACTAACACAAGATGTTCATATCACTAACACAACATGTTCATATCACTAACACATGTTCTTATCAATAACACACCATGTTCATATCACTAACACAACATGTTCATATCAATAACATAACATGTTCATATCAATAACACAACATGTTCATATCACTAACACAACATGTTCATATCATTAACACAACATGTTCATATCAATAACACAACAGTAGGGGCATATCAAGACATTTGTATAAAATGTATGTAATATTTTCCTGCTGGTATGTTTCAGGTATGTAATATATTCACTCTTATAAGAAATAAATCATGCTATTGAAAGCACATATAACACATAATAATCCTCTGTTGTCGTGTGTTAAAATTTGACTAGCTAACCATGAAAACTGTCTTATTCAAACTAACAATCAGATTTACCAGAGCTGTCCTCTTGTGCATTATCTGGATGTCCATACTTGTCAGTGATAGAGCCACTACTTGTCATGGATGCTCCTGTCATTCTAGCTGTGGTGGTGGTGCTACTGTGAGCAGTGCTGCTGTGAGCGATGCTGGTTTGGGCGGTGCTGGTGTGGGCAGTGCTGGTGTGAGCGGTGCTGGTGTTAGCGGTATGGGTGACAGGGGAGGTAGATGTGGGGTTAATCGTTTGAACTGGGAAAGAAATAAATGATTTTCATCAAACTGTCATATAAAAAAGTTTTTTATTGCTCAAAATTTAGATGACAACTGTTCTACCCAGGTGACTGCCTCTACTCTGCTATAATGACCACTCTTATAGAGTGACTAGCATTCTAAGGTTAGGTTATTCTATGCAGAGGTTTTTTAAAATACTTCGTAACAAATGATGTATGATTATTGAATTATAATAATACTGTTACGTTACAATCTAATGAACTGGTCATTAATACTTACCATGGCTACCTGTTGGGCTGCCTGTTGGGCTACCAGAAGCTGTTGATGTCATGCTAGAAGTTGATGTTGGTGGCCCCATGTTACAGCCTGGTGAGAACGTCACATCATCCACTACAACACCACCATTGTAATTAACTCCTTGAACTGCCTCCAGAACAATCTGGGACCCACTGGAAGGTTGCTGGGACCCACTGGAAGATTGCTGGGACCCACTGGGAGGTTGCTGGGACCCACTGGAAGGTTGCTGGGACCCACTGGCAGATTGCAGGACCACGTCAGCACGTTGCCATCCCATGGGTCCCAATGGTATACTTCTCAGCAGGTTGAGAGCCACTGATGATTCTTTAGTGTAAACATTGAGTACTCCAGAGTTGGTGCCCAGAGATGAATACCAAAATCTGATGTGACAATCTGGGCCTGGCCGGGTCAGTGCATAGATCAGTCGAGCTTTGTACCCATTGTATGGTTGTGTACTGACCACATAATGTCCACTATCTAGCTTAGAATGGTCAGGCACGTTTTCTATGTACTCAAAGTAAGTAGAGGCTTGGACAAGATTCCAGTCTCCGTCATCATCTGTGGCCTGCTGCCAGCCGTTCATGCCCCACTCAAATGTGAACTCTAAGAATGAGTAGCAGAGGAACGGGTCTTCATCCGACCCATCGCAGCAGTCTTCATTTAGGTCGCATAACACGTCACTCGAGACACAAGTCTGCTTGTCCTTACATAAAAACTGACCCGCCATGCAATCATCTTGAGGGGGTGGGAGGGAACAGTTCTCAAACTTAAAGTCGTCCAAGGATACTGTGCCAGAACTTGAGAACCCTTTGGGTTTGGAGTCGAAACGCAGTTGAAATTTAGCAGCACATTTGGGCAGTGGTACAGTGATGTTGTACCAAGCCAGCTGCTGGTAGTGCAGTAAGGGCTTGGTCCAAAGAGTTTGAACGATGGCACCCCCTGAGATGTATTTTATGGTCAGTTCTGAGGTGGAGTCTTGTTCCCAATACCAGAAGTTGAACGTGCAGCCGTCTGCTGCTCTCTCAAACAATGGGGAGATCATTGAGGTAATAAAGTCGTCATAAGTGACGTTGACGCTGAGTGCATGCCCTTGGACATTACCTGGATTGTGATCCACTGGAAACCGTCTGGGGCTGACACCGGTGACGGAAAAGAAAATTGTGCCATTACTTTTGCTCGGATTGGTCCACCCGCAGGTGCCGTGCTCAAAATCACATGCAGGGGGGCAGTCTCTTTCATCAGTCCCATCACGGCACTGGGCAGTCAGGTCACAGAGGTCACTGGTGGAGTGACACGTGCTGTCACAAGGGAACTGACCCGGAGCACATTTGCCTGGATCAGGTGTGGGGCGTGCTTCAGGGAGCATGAATGAGGAGACAGCCAATGAACAGCCAGGAGTCAGTGAAACATCATCCAGGGACACACCTCTGCGGAAGCCTTTCATGTTGTAAGGGCCCGCAACTCCTTCAATTAAAATTCTGTACATTTGGTTTTCATATAAAATGATGTCCACCTTCTTCCATTGGTCACCCGTCCCACCCTGACTGGACCACTTGACGTGGAGTTCCCCATCCTCCTGGTATTGAACGTAGACATTTAGGGAACCATCACGATTACTGTTCTCATAGTAAAAAAATCTCAGATTGCAATTGTCCCCATGAGTGTTTGGGAAAACAACTGAACTCTTGAGTCTGGCTTTAGCATTCTCAGAGATATTTCTCAAAGCCGGGTCTACCAGATACAAGATGTGGCCAGATTTGTGAAACAGTGAATGGTCCCTAGCAGGAGCCTCCTCTGTGACAGCCAGGTCTTGAGGGGTGCTCACGAACCATTTAATGTCGGCGGTGTCATCCTGTCTCATGTCACACAGACCCAACTCAAAGTCACACATGTGATAACTGCCACAATCGCCCTCATCACTACCATCACCACAGTCTGCATGCACGTCGCACAGTGCATTAGTGTCCACGCACACTTTGCTTGATGTGCACTGAAATTCACCACTGGAACAGACCGGTTGCGGTGTTCCTACAGCACAATGGCCGCTGAATGTCACATCGTCGATGGCCAGCACTGTGTGGGGTGCTAAGAGCAGTGCTTCAAAGAGGAGTCTGAATCCATGAGGCTGGTAGCCGATGGTGGCGTTTATCTGAGCCCAAGCCCCAACAGGAGTTAGACTACCAAAATTTGATATGTATATCAGGAACGGATCAGACTCTAGTGTGTGGTTGACATCAAAGGTCTGCAGCTGTAACGTCAGGACCGTGTTGGCATCAACATCACTGGCAAACACCCAGAAACTTACAGCGCACTGCGTACTGGCTGAGCCCATGGCAGCAGAAGTCAGGACTGATTTGAGTTGCTGACTGTAAACGGTGTGTGTGAGAAGCATGTAATGTTGTGACAGTGCACTGCTCTGTGTGTGATCTTCACTTGGGCCTTTCAGATCCTGCAAGGACGTCGGACTGAGACGGGCCCAAGCAAAAGAACCACCGCTGTTGTCGCTCCAACCACAGGTGCTGGTTTCAAAGTCACATGACGCACAGTCTACCTCATCCGACCCATCGCCGCACTGCTTGATAAAGTCACATCTCTGTAACTGTGAAATACAGGTGACATTATCTGTGCACCGAGTCCCGCCACCAGGACACACGGTCGGCGGCCTGCTTGGTGTGATGTAAGGTAACACGGGGAATGTCCCGTTAAAGTCTTGACACCCAGGAGAAAATGACGTGTCGTCAAGGGCCAAAGCTCCACTTTTGTCTGTTCCCTTGGTTACTTCGATAACAACTTGGAAAGGTACAGATTCATTTATTGATAAATTTTTTGATGACCATGAGTTGATTTCTGGCCCAAACCTTGAAAAAATCTGACGCAAAGGCCCGTTGATGGCATGGCGAACATGGATTTGAATGCTGCCAAGTGCCTGATTGTCAATGAAATAGCTGAAGGCCAGCAAACATGTAGCAGAGGGTTTGAAAATTGGACTGAGAAGACGAGCTTTTTTGAGAACCTGTAGGTCAGCTGACCTGATCGTAGCAAAATGACCAGTGGGTGTGTTTGTGGAATGGTCAATGAGTACAGAAGGGAAACGTGAAGCCGAATCCACGTACCAATCAAAGTCATCAGCTCCCGTCTCTTGAGTCCAGTAGCAGAAATCTGACTCAAAGTCACACATTCTGTAACCCTGGCAGCGTTTTGGGCTTTCATCGGAATTATCTCCACAGTCGTCTTGAAAGTTACACAAGCTTGACATGTCAATGCACGCATCATTGTCGCATACAACCTGATGTTTGTCCAAAGGATTACAATCAGCTTTGGATGGCAGTGCACAATTGCTAAACTGAATATCATCGATCAGTACATTCCCATTGATGATGTCCGTAATGACTGCTGTTATCGTTACTTGGAACGGTCTACTCATGCGGCCAATCAGAATCAAGACATTCTCCCAGCCACCGGTCCCATAACTCTTAGTGAACACTTTGAAGGTGTGACTCCCTTCCTGTATGTTGACAGCGAGCTCGATGCCTTTAACATTTGGCTCCATGTAACAAGCAAAATGTAGCAGACAAGTTGAGGCACTCTGTTCAAGTAGTGGACTTTGATATGTGGCAGAAGCAGATCGTATTTTGTCCAATGTCAGGAAATGACCATTTGTGGTGCCAAGAGTGTGATCCTTGACAGGAGTGTGATCATTGACAGGAGTGTGATCATTGACAGGAATGACTTCAGCAACAGTTGAGCCATTAACTCGGATCCAGTCAGCTTCATCCGTATTGAGCCAGAGGCAGGCTCCATCTTCAAAGTCACAGTCATAACCACAGCTGACTTCTTCACTGTTTTGTGGGCAGTCTGTGTGAAAATCACAGACCTGGCTTGACCCAATCCAGCTGCGTGAACTGTTGCAGTAGTAAGACTTGTACCTGTGCAGCGGTGGGGGCAGCAGTGAGCAGTTGCCTACTTGCACTGATAGGTCATCCAAGTAGATATCCCCGTGGCCGGGTCCTTTCACTGCTTCCAGGACGAGCTGATATTCTCCAACACCTGTTGAGCTCAAGTTGATGGTTCTCTGGAATAACTCCCATAAGTCAGTTTGTACTGTCGATCTCAAGTCTATGACCTCTGACCTGAGAGCTTGAAGATCTGAACCATCAAGATTCCTTGTGTACAGGTTCATCATGTTACCACCACCGTCAAGCTTCGTCCACAGAGAGAGGCAGTAAGTTGTGACTTTGTTCATGTTGGGTGAGATCAGGTAGGCATTGTCTCCAGTAGAGGCGCCAGTCACCGCCATGTAGACACCATGCCTGGTGTTTGTGGTGTGATCTGTTCCCAGCTGTCTGATCCAGTCCCGCTTATCCCCATCCTCCGTGTTGTACCACGAACACAGCTCATCCTCAAAGTCACACGAGCCAAACTCTGGGCACTTCCCTTCAAAGAGCCGAATATCATCAAGTGCTATCAGACTGAATGGACCTGCACCGGACACGGCTTCAAATACAGCTCTAAAAGTACCAGCTAGGTCAATGTTCACAGCACCAAACTGCCAATCTTTCCCCTGAGAACCGATTTTGGAAAAGCTTGGTTCAGAGCTTTGCATATTTTTATCCACGTCTGTTAGATACACATTGAAACTGTTCACATCCTGCCCTCTCATCAAGTACCAGAAAGTCAAACAGGCGGCTGATGATGTCATCAAGTCTCCCGTGGTCACATGAGCAGCATCTCCAAGATGGCGATTTGTGGTGTCAAAGAACAAGTAATGCCCTTCAAAAGAACCTGTGGTGTGATCTCCCCTTGTTGGCCCGGTCTTGTTATTAAATGACAGGCTTGTACTTATGGTCCAGGGGAAGTAGCCAAGTGGGTCATTGGAATAGCCACAGAGGTCATTCTCAAAGTCACAGAAATCGGATGGTGGACAATCTCCCTGGTTAGTGGACACGTCATCAATGGCGGCGCCACCCTCAGTACTGCTACTCTCGAAGCCAATGACCGCTGACCCCCTGACATCTCCGATATGAACCATCGCAAACTTCCATTCTGGTCCCTGAGATCCTTGTCTGGTCCAGTAGACAGCTTTAGAGTCCACAACAACGCTGAGATGACCCACATCAGAGCCGTACAGGAAGTACCAGAACTTAAGGCACAGGTTACCTCCCATGAATATCTTTGGACTTAATAAATAAGCCGTTGAGATTTGGCCAGGTGTGGTCCTGCTGTCCGCAGCGTAGCCTCCGTTAATGCTGTCGTGAGTGTGGTCTGCCCGTGGGAGGCCCAGATTATGATGGCGAACCGACCAGCCCTCGTTGGTTGACGTCAGTAATGCTTTCCATTGGCAAAGGTCATTTTCAAAGTCACAGTCTAGTGGAGACGGTGGATAGTTTTGAGCCGTGGGCAGGACGTGTGGTGATGGTGTAGTTGCTGAATGCACGCAGCTGTCATGCAGCAAATATATATTGTCAATGGCGAGGCCGGAGTCTGACAGTCCCGAATGAACAGCCTCGAACATAAAGTCAAAATCTGACGTGACCAGAAACTCCACTGAGAAGGTTGACCATTGGTTCTCAACAAAATTGTCCACAACACTCACCAATGTTTGATTGCTTGTTAAGACATTTCTTGTGTAGATGTTTAATGTGATCATAACAGGACCACCACCGGGTGATCGGAGTTGAGCTGAAAACTGCAAGCACTTTAAACGGTTTACATTTTGGTCAAGCACTATGACCTCGCTGAGTAGGACAGCAGTTTGACCCAGCAGTGTGCTGTTTGTTGCTTGAGCTATTAGGAAACTGTCGGGGAACTGGCTGTTCGGGTTGTCTGAATGTAGAATCCATTGGAAATGATCATTATTAGGGACAACCACAAAACTGCAAAGATCTTCATTGAAATTACATGTGCCTGGAGCTGGACAGCTCCCATCTTTTAACAGCAGGTCATCTAAGGCAACGTGTCCTGTGCCTCCATGAACAGTGACCACTATCTTCAGCTCGTAAGCTCCCAAAAGTGGTTGGATCATGGCGCTGGCCTTTCTCCAGTAATTTTCAGACATTCCCTGAATCTTGATTAGAGTCTGAGTTTGTGAATTTTGAAATGTGGCGTTGACTGTCAAGTCAGCTGGCGGCCCACTCACTGTGTTGTACCAGAACTGGAAGCAAGATGTGAAGTCAGATGTTGGAGATGGCCACAATTTGCTTCTCAAAGTAGCCGTCCCGGGGAAAACAGTTTGGACATTAACAAAATGACCCTCCGGAGTGCCCAGAGTGTGGTCATTGCTGGGAGACGAGCCCTGAACTGTAGCATTTGACCCCAAAACCCAGTATAAAGAGTCACTGGAATCTTCATACCACTGACAATAGTCACCAGTTTCAAAGAGACACTCATTGGGAGCAGCACATTGCCCGGGAGTGTATTCAATGTCATCTACGGCAATGTCTCCATAAACGCCATCGGTGACAATGGCTTCAATGCCGAGATAAAAAGGATGGTAGGACCTTATTTGAGCCAAACCTTTGATCCAATGGTTGGTCAGGCTGCCAATGCGATCAAATTCTATAGATTTGACGTTGTTTGAGCTCTGGCCCGTGGTGACCCGTAATTCCCCGATGTCGGCTCCATTCATGTAGTACCAGAAGCTTAAACAAAAATAATCATTGCCGGTGGGGGGCATCGGGGGGCTCTCCAAAATGGCAGTGTCTTTATTTCTCTTAGCCTGACTTGTGGCCAGCAAGTAGTAACCTGAGCCAAGAACTGAATGATCTCTTTTTGGGCCATTGGCTGTTGGCTCACCTGGTTTGGATAGCCTCCAGTCAAAGACATCTTTCCTGGATTGTCTCCAACTGCATAAATTAGAATTGTCAAAACTGCAATTGAGACTGATGAGCTCTTCTCTTTTGGAGCAAGAATTGAACCGGATGCTGTCAATAGCAGCTATGTTCTGGTAGGCTGCGCTGTCCTGGTCAGTCTGGAAGCTGATCATCAGCTGCCACCCTTTTGGAAGGTCGCCGTCGACGAAGCTGAATGTTAAATTATGCCAGGCGGTTGATGTGGAGGATACTGTGGTGGTGAGGATCAAGGGTGTGGCGGTGTCCTGGAAGTAGCTATACAACATCAATGTTCCCGTCACATCCGGGTTGCTGTAGTGGTAGACTGTCACTGTACAAGAGCTGATGATACTGGGCAAGGGGCCACTGCTCAACCAGGCAGGCGAGCGGCTCAACCCCAGGGCTGGCTGGACATACAAATAATGCCCAGTGCTGTTTTTAAATGTGTTGTCCACTGCAGGTCCAACTTTGCCCATCAGATCCAGGGAACTGATACTCCAGTCCAGTGTTCCTGTGCTGGTGCTGTAATAGCCACACATGCCATTCTCAAACTCACACGGCCCACAGTTGGCCTCATCAGAACCATCTGAACAGTCCAGATTCATATCGCAAATAAAACCCTTAGAAATACACTGTCCGTCAGGGCACTGGTGGTCACCGAGGCACGAACTTGGCGTAACCGGCTGAGTGGTCATTGTATAACCAGGGGTGGGCAGGGTGGCTGTGGTCAGGTGACAACCTTGGCTCAATACCAAATCATCAATGGCTACCACCGCCCCGTGGGGTAATTCTCTGTCCCCCATTGCTTCAATGACCACTTGGAAATCTCTGGATGAGGCCAGGGGTATGACATATCTCTCCCAGGCATCTTGACCTGAATTCTGTCTGGTGAAAAGTAAAGTTTCGTCACCCGTGCTTGTGGTGCGCAGATGAACACTGAGTGCTGCGCCGCCGCCGTAGTCCCCCACACGCTGGTGGTTGAACATGTTATAGTAAATAGTCAGCTGGCATGGTTGGCTAGAGTTGATGGCTTGAATAGTGTCGCTGATCAGTCTAGCTTTGTCATGGGTCATGCCCATGCTGGAATCCATATAAAGAAAATGTCCACTGGACATTCCAGTTGTATGATCCCTGGACAAAGGTAATTCGTGGGTCTTTCCAGAGCCAATCTTCCAAGCGACTTGAGCAAGCGGATCTTGTTCCCACACACACATGTCCAACTCAAAATCACATGCACTTGCCTGGGGGATCACATGTAAGACAATGAACAAATTGGTCACAGGCACTTGCCTGGGGGATCACATGTAAGACAATGAACAAATTGGTCGCAGGCACTTGCCTGGGGATCACATGTAAGACAATGAAAGAAATAGTCACATGCACTTGCTTGAGCATCACATGTAGGACAATGAACAAATTAGTCACAGGGACTTGCCTGAGGATCACATGTAAGACAATGAAAGAAATAGTCACAGGGACTTGCCTGAGCATCACATGTAAGACAATGAAAGAAATAGTCACAGGCACTTGCTTGAGGATCACATGTAAGACAATGAAAGAAACAGTCACAGACACTTGCCCGAGGATCACATGTAAGACAATGAACAAATTAGTCACAGGGACTTGCCTGAGGATCACATGTAAGACAATGAACAAATTAGTCACAGGGACTTGCCTGAGGATCACATGTAAGAAAATGAAAGAAATATTCAGAGGCACTTGCCTGGGGATCAAATGAAAGACAATGAAAGAATTAGTCACAGGGACGTGCCTGGGGATCACATGTAAGACAATGAAAAAAATAGTCAGAGTCACTTGCCTGAGCATCACATGTAAGACAATGAAAGAATTAGTCACAGGCACTAGCCTGAGCATCACATGTAAGACAATGAAAGAATTAGTCACAGGCACTTGCCTGGGGGATCACATGTAAGACAATGAACAAATTGATCACAGGCACTTGCCTGGGGATCACATGTAAGACAATGAAAGAAATAGTCACAGGCACTTGCTTGAGCATCCCATGTAGGACAATGAAAGAAATAGTCACAGGCACTTGCTTGAGGATCACATGTAAGACAATGAAAGAAATAGTCACAGGCACTTGCTTGAGGATCACATGTAAGACAATGAAATAAATAGTCACAGGCACTTGCCCGAGGATCACATGTAAGACAATGAAAGAAATAGTCACAGGCACTTGCTTGAGGATCACATGTAAGACAATGAAAGAAATAGTCACAGGCACTTGCTTGAGGATCACATGTAAGACAATGAAAGAAATAGTCACAGGCACTTGCCTGAGCATCACATGTAAGACAATGAAAGAATTAGTCACAGGCACTTGCTTGAGGATCACATGTAAGACAATGAAAGAAATAGTCACAGGCACTTGCCCGAGTATCACATGTAAGACAATGAACAAATTAGTCACAGGGACTTGCCTCAGGATCACCTGTAAGACAGTGAAAGAAATAGTCACATGCACTTGCCTCAGGATCACATGTAAGACAGTGAAAGAATTAAAACCTAAAATTAATCCATAAATTAAGGAATTGTTCACATACAAAAAAACAAAAAAACAAAAACAATTGAAAACACCTGTCATTTCGAGTTTCTGCTCTTAGTAAGCCAAAGCATCACAAAATGGGGGGGGGGAATAGACATTTCCACAGTCATCATTTCAAATGTAGCAGTAATAATTTTGAGCAGTTAGGACATGGATATCTACTGGAGTTATCGTTAGGACATGGACTTCTACTGAATTTATTGTTAGGACATGGCCATCTACTGGATTTATTGTTATGACATGGCTATGTACTGGATTTATTGTTAGCAACATGACCATCTACTGTATTAATTGTTAGGACATAGAAAACTAATGGGTAGGATTTATTGTTAGGAAATGGACATTTACTGGATTTACAAAGAAGCAAAATGTGCGGTAGTGACATAGAAGCACAATGTGTGGTAGTGACATCGAAGCACCATGTGTGGTAGTGACATCAAAGCACCATGTGTGTAGTGACATAGAAGCACCATGTGTGTAGTGACATCGAAGCACCATGTGTGTAGTGACATAGAAGCACCATGTGTGTAGTGACATCGAAGCACCATGTGTGTAGTGACATAGAAGCACCATGTGTGTAGTGACATCGAAGCACCATGTGTGTAGTGACAGAGAAGCACCATGTGTGTAGTGACATAGAAGCACCATGTGTGTAGTGACATAGAAGCACCATGTGTGTAGTGACATAGAAGCACCATGTGTGTAGTGACATAGAAGCACCATGTGTGGTGGTGACATAGAAGCACCATGTGTGGTGGTGACATAGAAGCACCATGTGTGGTAGTGACATAGAAGCACCATGTGTGGTAGTGACATAGAAGCACCATGTGTGGTAGTGACATAGAAGCACCATGTGTGGTAGTGACATAGAAGCACCCTGTGTGGTAGTGACATAGAAGCACCATGTGTGTAGTGACATAAGAGCACCATGTGTGGTAGTTACATAGAAGCAACATGTGTGGTAGTGAAAGAGAAGCACCATGTGTGGTATTGACATAGAAGCACCATGTGTGGTAGTGGCATACAACCACCAACTGTGGTAGTGACATAGAACCACAATGTGTGGCAGTGACATAGAAGCACCAAGTGTGGTTGTGACATAGAATCACAATGTGTGGTGGTGATATAGAAGCACCATGTAAAGTGGTGACATAGAAGCACCCTGTGTGGAAGAGACATAGAAGAAACATGTGTGATAGTGACATACAAGCTACATGTGTGGTGATGAAATAGAAACATCATGAGTTGGAGTGACAAAGAAGCACCATGTGTGGTAGTGACATAGAAGCACCACGTGTGGTAAAGATTTAGAAGCACCATGTGTAGTATTTAAAGAGAAGCACCAAGTGGTAGTGACATAGAAGCACCACGTGTGGTAGTGATTTAGAAGCACCATGTGTAGTATTTAAAGAGAAGCACCATGTGTGGTAGTGACATAGAAGCACCATTTGTGGTAGTGACAACGGAAGCACCAAGTGTGATAGTGACATAGAAGCACCATGAGTGGTAGTGAAATAGAATCAACATGCGTGGTAGTGACATAGAAGCGCAATGTGTGGTGTTGGCAGAGAAGCACAATGTGTGGTAGTGACCTGGAACCAACATGTGTTGGATTAACAAAGAAGCACCAAGTGTGGTAGTGACATAGAAGCATTATGTGTGTTAGAGACATAGAAGCAACCATTGTCATGGTGACATAAAAGAACCATGTGTAGCTGTGGCAAAGAAGCACCATGTGTGGTAGTAACAGAGAAGCCCCATGTGTGGTAGTGACACAGAAGCATCATATCTGGTAGTAACATAGGCCCACCATGTGTGGTAGTGGCATAGAAGCACCATGTGTGGTAGTGGCATAGAAGCAACATGTGTGGTAGTGACACAGAATCATCATGTGTGATAAAGACATAGAACAACCATGTGTAGTAGTGAAAGAGAAGCACCATATATGGTAGTGACATAAAACCAACTTGTGCAGCAGTAACATACAAGCACCATATATGGTAGTGACATAGAATAACCATGTGTGGTAGTGACATAGAACACCATGTGTGGTAGTGACATATAAACACCATGTGTGGTAGTGACATAGAAGCAACATGTGTGTAGTGACATAGAAGCACCATGTGTAGTAGTGACATAGAAGCACCATGTGTGGTAGTGACATAGATGCACCATGTGTGGTGTTGGCAGAGAAGCACCATGTGTGGTAGTAACAGAGAAGCACCATGTGTGGTAATGACATAGAAGCAACTTGTGTGGTAGTGACATACAAGCAACATGTGTGGTGATGACCTGGTACCAACATGTGTTGGAGTAACAAAGAAGCACCAAGTGTGGTAGTGACATAGAAGCATTATGTGTGGTAGAGAAATAGAAGCAACCATTGTCATGGTGACTTAAAAGAACCATGTGTAGCTGTGGCAAAGAAGAACCATGTGTGGTAGTAACAGAGAAGCACCATTTGTGGTAGTGACACAGAAGCACCCTATCTGGTAGTGACATAAAACCACCATGTGTGGTAGTGGCATAGAAGCACCACGTGTGATGGTGACATAGAAGCACCATGTGTGGTAGCGACATAGAAGCACCAAGTGTGGTAGTGACATAGATGCATTATGTTTGATATTGACATTGAAGCACCATGTGTAGTAGTGACATAGAAGCAACATGTGTGGTAGAGAAAGAGAAGCAAAATGTGTGGTAGTGAAAGAGAAGCAACATGTGTGGTAGTGAAAGAGAAGCACCATGTGTGGTAGTGAAAGAGAAGCACAAATGTGTGGTAGTGACATCAAAGCAACATGTTTTGGAGTGACAAAGAAACACCATGTGTGGTAGTGACATAGAAGCATCAAGTGTGGTAGTGGCACAGAAGCACCATGTGTGGTAGTGGCATACAACCACCATGTGTGTTAGTGGCATAGAACCACCATGTGTGGTAGTGTCATAGAACCACCATGTGTGGCAGTGACATAGAACAAACATGTGTGGTATTGATATAGAAGCAACATGTCTGGTAGTGACATAGAACCAACTTGTGCAATAGTGACATAGAAGCACAATATGTGGTAGTGACTTAGAATAAACATGTGTGGTAGTGACATAGAAACACCATGTGTGGTAGTGACATAGAAGGACCATAAGTGGTAGTGACATAGAATCAAATGTGTGGTAGTGACATAGAAGCAACATGTGTGGTTATGGCCTGGAACCAACATATGTTGGAGTGACAAAGAAGCACCAAGTGTGGTAGTGACATAGAAGCAGTATGTGTGGTAGTGACATAGAATCAACATGTGTGATGGTGACATAGAAGCAACATGTGGTGGTGACATAGAAAAACCATGTGTGGTAGTGACATAGAAGCACCATGTGTGATGGTGACATAGAAGCACCATGTGTGGTAGTTACATAGAAGCAACATGTGTGGTAGTGAAAGAGAAGCACCATTTGTGGTAGTGAAAGAGACGCACAATGTGTTGTAGTTACATGGGAGCACCATGTGTGGTAGTGGAAGAGAAGCACCATGTGTGGTAGTGACACGGAAGCACCCTGTGTGGTAGTGACTAAGAAGCATTATGTGTGGTAGTGACATACCAGCAAAATGTGTGATGGTGAAATAATAGCATCATGTGTCGTAGTGACATAGAAGCAAAATGTGTGGTAGTGAAAGAGAAGCACCATGTGTGGTAGTGAAAGAAAAGCACAATGTGCGGTAGTGACATGGAAGCACCGTGTGTGGTAGTGACATAGAAGCATTATGTGTGGTAGTGACATAGAAGCATTATGTGTGGTAGTGACATAGAATCAACATGTGTGGTGTGGGCAGAGAAGCACCATGTGGGGTAGTGACATACAAGCAACATGTGTGGTAGTGACATACAAGCAACATGTGTGGTGATGACCTGGAACCAACATGTGTTGGAGTTACAAAGAAGCACCAAGTGTGGTAGTGACATAGAAGCAACATGTGTGATGGTGCCATAGAAGAACCATATGCAGCAGTGGAAAAGAAGCACATGTGTGGTAGTAACAGAGAAGCACCATGTGTGGTAGTGACACAGAAGCACCATGTCTGGTAGTGACATAGAACCACCATGTGTGGTAGTGACATAGAATCAAATGTGTGGTAGTGACATAGAAGCACCATGTGTGGTGATGACCTGGAACCAACATGTGTTGGAGTGACAAAGAAGAACCAAGTGTGGTAGTGACATAGAAGCATTATGTGTGGTAGTGACATAGAAGCACCATGTGTGATGGTGACATAGAAGCACCATGTGTGGTGGTGACATAGAAGCTCCTTGTGTGGTAGCGACATAGAAGCACCATGTGTGGTAGTGACATAGAAGCAACATGTGTGGTAGTGAAAGAGAAGCACCATGTGTGGTAGTGACATAGAAGCATCATGTGTGGTAGTGAAAGAGAAGCACCATGTGTGGTACTGAAAGAGAAGCACAATGTGTGGTAGTGACATAGGAGCACCATGTGTGGTATTGGAAGGGAAGCACCATTTGTGGTAGTGACATGGAAGCACCCTGTGTGGTGGAGACATAGAAGCATTATGTGTGGTAGTGACATAGAAGCATTATGTGTGGTAGTGACATAGAAGCAACATGTGTGATGGTGACATAGAAGCCCCATGTGTGGTAGTGACATAGAACCAACCTGTGTGGTAGTGAAAGAGAAGCACCATGTGTGGTAGTGAAAGAGAAGCACAATGTGTGGTAGTGACATGGAAGCACCCTGTGTGGTAGTGACATAGAAGCATTATGTGTGGTAGTGACATAGAAGCATTATGTGTGGTAGTGACATAGAAGCAACATGTGTGATGGTGACATAGAAGCACCATGTGTGGTGGTGACATAGAAGCACCATGTGTGGTAGTGACATAGAACCAACATGTGTGGTAGTGAAAGAGAAGCACCATGTGTGATAGTGGCATAATAGCACCGTGTGTGGTAGTGAAAGAGAAGCACCATGTGTGGTAGTGACATGAAAGCACACTCTGTGGTAGTGACATAGAAGCACCATGTGTGGTAATGACATAGAAGCAGCATATGTGGTTGTGAAAGAGAAGAACAATTTTTAGTAATGAAAGAGAAGGCAATGTGTGGTAGTGACATAGAAGCACCATGTGTGGTAGTGGCAAAGAAGCACCATGTGTGGTATTGGCAGAGAAGCACCATGTGTGGTAGTGAAAAAGGAGCAACTTGTGTGATGGTGAGATAGAAGCACCATGTGTGGTGGTGAAATAGAAGCACCATGTGTGTAAGCGACATAGAAGCATCATGTGTGGTAGTGACATACAAGCAACATGTGGTTGTGACATAGAAAAACCATGTGTGGTAGTGCCATAAAAACACCATGTGCGGTAGTGACATAGAAGCACCAAATGTGTGGTAGTGAATCAGGAGTTCCATGATGGGTAGTTTCATAGAAAAATCTTATTTGCTAGTTACATAGAAGCACCATGTGTGATAGTGAAAGAGAAGCATCATGTGTTTTATTGACATTCAAAAACCATGTGTGGTAGTGACATAATACACAAGCTGTGGTAGTGGCAAAGAAATACAGCGTGTGGTAGTAACATAGAAGCAACATATAATGGCAGTGACATAAAAGTACTATGTGTGGTAGTGACATTGAAGCACCATGTGTGCTAGTGACATTAAATCATTATGTGTGCTAGTGAATTAAAGCACCATGAGTGGTAGTGAAAGAGAAGAACCATGTGTTGTAGTCACCATAGAAGCACCATGTTTTGGAATGACAAAGAAGCACCATGTGTGGTATTGACATAGAAACATCACGTGTGGTATTGACATAAGAGCGCCATGTCTGGTAGTGGCATAGTAGCAACATGTCTGGTAGTGAGACTGAACAAACTTGTGCAGTAGTGACATAGAAGCACCATATGTGGTAGTGACTTAGAATAACCATGTGTGGTAGTGACATACAAGCAACTTGTGTGTTAGAGACATAGAAGCAACCATTGCCATGGTTAAAAAATAAAAGAACCATGTGTAGCAGTGGCAAAAAAACACCATGTGTGGTATTGGCAGAGAAGAACCATGTGTGGCAGTGACATACAAACAACATGTGTGGTAGTGACAAACAAGCAACATGTGTGTCGATGACCTGGAACCAACATGTGTTGGAGTGACAAAGAAGCACCAAGTGTGGTAGTGACATAGAAGCATTGTGTGTGGTAGTGACATAGGAGCATCTTGTGTGATGGTGAGATAGAAGCACCTTGCGTGGTGGTGACATAGAAGCACCATTTGTGTAAGCGACGTAGAAGCACCATGTGTGGAAGTGACATAGAAGCACCATGTGCGTTGGTGACATAGTAGCACCATGTGTGGTAGTGACAAAGAAGCAACATGTGTGGTAGTTAAAGAGAAGCACCATGTGTGGTAGTGAAAGAGAAGCACAATGTGTGGTAGTGACATAGGAGCACCATGTGTGGTAGTGGAAGAGAAGCACCATGTGTGGTAGTGACATGGAAGCACCCTGTGTGGTAGTCACATAGAAGCATTATGTGTGGTAGTTGCATAGAAGCATTATGTGTGGTAGTGACATAGAAGCAACATTAGTGATGGTGACTTATAAGCATCATGTGTGGTAGTGACATAGAAGCAACATGTGTGGTAGTGAAAGAGAAGAACCATGTGTGGTAGTGACATAGGAGCACCATGTGTCGTATTGAAAGAGAAGCATCATGTGTTGTAGTGACATGGAAGCATTATGTGTGGTAGTGGTATAGAAGCATTATGTGTGGTAGTGACATAGAAGCACCTTGTGTGGTAGCGAAATAGAAGCACCATGTGTGGTGTTGGCAGAGAAGCACCATTGTGGGGTAGTGACAACCAAGCAACATGTGTGGTAGTGACATACAAGCAACATGTGTAATGATGACCTGGAACCAACGTGTTGGAGTGACAAAGACGCACCAAGTGTGGTAGTGACATAGAAGCAATATGTGTGTTAGAGACATAGAAGCAACATGTGTGATGGTGACATAGAAGAACCATGTGTAGCAGTGGAAAAGAAGCACCATGTGTGGTAGTAACAGAGAAGCACCATGTGTGGTATAGACACAGAAGCACCATGTCTGGTAGTGACATAGAACCACCATGTATGGTAGTGGCATAAAAGCACCATGTCTGGTAGTGACATTAAAGCACCATAGTGTTAGTGACATTAAAGCACCATAGTGTTAGTGACATTAAAGCACCATAGTGTTAGTGACATTAAAGTACCATAGTGTTAGTGACATTAAACCACCATAGTGGTAGTGACATTAAAGCACCATAGTGTTAGTGACATTAAAGCACCATAGTGTTAGTGACATTAAAGCACCATAGTGTTAGTGACATTAAAGCACCACAGTGTTAGTGACATTAAAGCACCATAGTGTTAGTGACATTAAAGCACCATAGTGTTAGTGACATTAAAGCACCACAGTGTTAGTGACATTAAAGCACCATAGTGTTAGTGACATTAAAGCACCATAGTGTTAGTGACATAGAAGCACCATGAGCGGTAGTGACATAAAAGCAACATGTGTGATGGTGACATAGAAGCAACATGTGTGGTAGAGACATAAAAGCACAATGTGTGTTAGTGACATAGAAGCACCATGTGTGATAGTGGCATAATAGAACCATGTGTGGTAGTGAAAGAGAAGCACCATGTGTGGTAGTGACATGGAAGCACCCTCTGTGGTAGTGACATAGAAGCATTATGTGTGGTAGTAACATAGAAGCAACATGTGCGATGGTGACATAGAAGCACCATGTGTGGTGGTGACATAGAAGCACCCTGTGTGGTAATGACATAGAAGCAACATATGTGGTAGTGAAAGAGAAGAACCATTTTTAGTAATGAAAGAGAAGGCAATGTGTGTTAGTCACATAGAAGCACCATGTGTGGTAGTGGCAAAGAATCACCATGTGTGGTATTGGCAGAGAAGCACCATGTGTGGTAGTGACATACAAACACCATGTGTGGTAGTAACATACAAGTAACATGTGTGTCGATGACCTGGAACCAACATGTGTTGGAGTGACATAGAAGCATTGTGTGTGGTAGTGACATAGGAGCATCTTGTGTGATGGTGAGATAGAAGCACTTTGTGTGGTGGTGACATAGAAGCACCATGTGTGTAAGCGACATAGAAGCACCATGTGTGATGGTGACATAGTAGCACCATGTGTGGTAGTGACATAGAAGCAACATGTGTGGTAGTAAAAGAGAAGCACCATGTGTGGTAGTGAAAGAGAAGCACAATGTGTGGTAGTGACATAGGAGCACCATGTGTGGTAGTGGCATAGAAGAACCATGTGTGGTAGTGAAAGAGAAGCACCATGTGTGGTAGTGACATTAAAGCAATATGTGTGGTAGTGACTTACAAACACCATGTGTGGTAGTGACATACAAACACCATGTGTTGTAGTGACTTAGAAGTAACATGTGTGTCGATGACCTGGAACCAACATGTGTTGGAGTGACAAAGAAGCACCAAGTGTGGTAGTGACATAGAAGCATTGTGTGTGGTAGTGACATAGAAGCAACATGTGGTGGTGACATAGAAAAACCATGTGTGGTAGTGGAAAAGAAGCACCATATGTGGTAGTAACAGAGAAGCACCATGTGTGGTAGTGACACAGAAGCTCCATGTCTTGTAGTGACAGAACCACCATGTGTGGTAGTGGCATAGAAGCACCATGTGTGGTAGTGAAAGAGAAGCACCATGTGTGGTAGTGACTTAAAGCACCATAATGTTAGTGACATTAAAGCACCATGTGTGGTAGTGACATAGAAGCACCATGAGCGGTAGTCAAAGAGAAGAAACATGTGTTTAGTAACATACAAGCACTGTGTGTGGTAGTGACATAAATGCAACATGTTTTGGAGTGACAAAGAAGCATTATGTGTGGTAGTGACATAGAAGCAACATGTGTGATGGTGACATGGAAGCACCATGTGTGGTGGTGACATAGAAGCAACATGTGTGGTAGAGACATAGAAGCACAATGTGTGGTAGTGACATAGAAGCACCATGTGTGATAGTGGCATAATAGACACATGTGTGGTAGAGAAAGAGAAGCACCATGTGTGATAGTGACATAGAAGCACCATGTTTGGTGGTGACATAGAAGCACCATGTGAGGTAGTGACATAAAAGCACCATGTGTGGTAATGACATACAAGCTACATGTATTGTAGTTAAAGAGAAGCGCCATGTGTGGAAGTGGCAAAGAAGCACCATGTGTGGTATTGGCAGAGAAGCACCATGTGTGGTGTTGGCAGAGAAGCACCATGTGAAGTAGTGACATACAAGAAACATGTGTGTCGATGACCTGGAACCAACATGTGTTGGTGTGACAAAGAAGCATAAACTGTGGTAGTGACATAAAAGCAATATGTGTGTTAGTGACATAGAAGAAACATGTGTGGTAGTGAAAGAGAGGCACCATGTGTGGTAGTGACATGGAATCATCATTAAGGTAGTGACATAGAAGCACCATGTGCGGTAGTGACATAGAAGCAACATGTGTGGTAGTGACATAGAGGCAGAATGTGTGGTATTGAATCAGGAGTACCATGAGAGGTAGTTTCATAGAAACATCGTCTGTGCTAGTTACATACAAGCACCTTTGTGGTAGTAAAAGAGAAGCATCATGTGTTTCAGTGACATAGAAAAACCATGTGTGGTAGTGACATAATAGACAAGCTGTGGTAGTGGCAAAGAAACACAGCTTGTGGTAGTACCATAGAAGCATTATATGTGGTAGTGACATAGAAGCACCTTGTGTGGTAGTGACATACAAGCACCATGTTTGGTAGTGTTATACAAGCAACGTGTGGTGAAAACCTGGAACCAACATGTGTTGAAGTGACAAAGAAGCACGAAGTGTGGTAGTGACATAGAAGCATTATGTGTGGTAGTGCCATAAAACACCATGAGTGGTAGTGAAATAGAATAACCATGTGTGGTAGTGGAATAGAAACACCATGTGTGGTGTTGACATAGAAGCAATATGTCTGGTAGTGACAAAGAACCAACTTGTGCAGTAGTGACATAGAAGCACCATATGTGGTAGTGACATAGAATAATCATGTGTGGTAGTGACATAGAAACACCATGTGTGGTAGTGACATAGAAACACCATATGTGCTAGTTACATAGAAGCACCTTTGTGGTAGTGAAAGAAAAGCATCATGTGTTTCAGTGAACTTGAAGAACCATGTGTGGTAGTGACATAATACACAACCTGTGGTAGTGGCAAAGAAACACAGCTTGTGGTAGTAACATAGAAGCAACATATGTGGTAGTGACATAGAAGTACCATGAGTGGTGGTGACATAGAAGCATCATATGTGGTAGTGACATAGACGCACCATGTGTGGTAGTGGCACAGAAGCACCCTGTGTGGTAGTGACATGGAAGCACCCTGTGTGGTAGTCACATAGAAGCATTATGTGTGGTAGTTACATAGAAGCATTATGTGTGGTAGTGACATAGAAGCAACATTAGTGATGGTGACTTAGAAGCATCATGTGTGGTAGTGATATAGAAGCAACATGTGTGGTAGTGAAAGAGAAGCACCATGTGTGGTAGTGACATAGGAGCACCATGTGTCGTATTGGAAGAGAAGCACCATGTGTTGTAGTGACATGGAAGCATTATGTGTGGTAGTGGCATAGAAGCATTATGTGTGGTAGTGACATAGAAGCAACATTAGTGATGGTGACTTAGAAGCATCATGTGTGGTAGTGATATAGAAGCAACATGTGTGGTAGTGAAAGAGAAGCATCATGTGTGGTAGTGATATAGAAGCAACATGTGTGGTAGTGAAAGAGAAGCACCATGTGTGGTAGTGACATGGAAGCATTATGTGTTGTAGTGACATGGAAGCATTATGTGTTGTAGTGACATAGAAGCACCATGTGTGGCGGTGACATAGAAGCACCATGTGTGGTAGTGACATAGAAGCACCATGTGTCGTATTGGAAGAGAAGCACCATATATGGTAGTGACATGGAAGCACCATGTGTCGTATTGGAAGAGAAGCACCATGTGTTGTAGTGACATAGATGCACCATGTGTGGCGGTGACATACAAGCAACATGTGTTGTAGTGACATAGAAGCACCATGTGTTGTAGTGACATAGAAGCACCATGTGTTGTAGTGACATAGATGAACCATGTGTGGTAGTGACATAGAAGAACCATGTGTTTTTGTGACATAGAAGCACCATGTGTGGCGGTGACATAGAAGCACCATGAGTGGCGGTGACATAGAAGCACCATGTGTTGTAGTGACATATAAGCACCATGTGTGGCGGTGACATAGAAGCACCATGTGTGGCGGTGACATAGAAGCACCATGTGTGGTAGTGACATAGAAGCACCATGTGTGGCGGTGACATAGAAGCACCATGTGTGACGGTGACATAGAAGCATCATGTGTTGTAGTGACATAGAAGATCCATGTGTGGCGGTGACATAGAAGCACCATGTGTGGCGGTGACATAGAAGCACCATGTGTGGCGGTGACATAGAAGCACCATGTGTGGTAGTAACATAGAAGCACCATGTGTTGTAGTGACATAGAAGCACCATGTTTGGTAGTGACATAGAAGCACCATGTGTTGTAGTGACATAGAAGCACCATGTGTGGCGGTGACATAGAAGCACCATGTGTGACGGTGACATAGAAGCATCATGTGTTGTAGTGACATAGAAGCACCATGTGTGGCGGTGACATAGAAGCACCATGTGTCGCGGTGACATAGAAGCACCATGTGTGGCAGACATAGAAGCACCATGTGTGGTAGTAACATAGAAGCACCATGTGTTGTAGTGACATAGAAGCACCATGTGTTGTAGTGACATAGAAGCACCATATGTGGCGGTGACATAGAAGCACCATGTGTGGCGGTGACATAGAAGCACCATGTGTTGTAGTGACATAGAAGCACCATGTGTGGCGGTGACATAGAAGCAACATGTGTGGTAGTGACATAGAAGCACCATGTGTGGTAGTGACATAGAAGCACCATGTGTGGTGGTGACATAGAAGCACCATGTGTGGCGGTGACATAGAAGCACGATGTGTGGCGGTGACATAGAAGCACCATGTGTGGTAGTGACATAGAAGCACCATGTGTGGTAGTGACATAGAAGCACCATGTGTGGCAGTGACATAGAAGCACCATGTGTGGTAGTGACATAGAAGCACCATGTGTGGTAGTGACATAGAAGCACCATGTGTGGTAGTGACATAGAAGCAACATGTGTGGTAGTGACATAGAAGCACAATGTGTGGCGGTGACATAGAAGCACCATGTGTGGCGGTGACATAGAAGCACCATGTGTGGTAGTGACATAGAAGCACCATGTGTGGTAGTGACATAGAAGCACCATGTGTGGTAGTGACATAGAAGCACCATGTGTGGCGGTGACATAGAAGCACCATGTGTGGCGGTGACATAGAAGCACCATGTGTGGTAGTGACATAGAAGCACCATGTGTGGTAGTGACATAGAAGCACCATGTGTGGTAGTGACATAGAAGCACCATGTGTGGCGGTGACATAGAAGCACCATGTGTGGCGGTGACATAGAAGCACCATGTGTGGTAGTGACATAGAAGCACCATGTGTGGTAGTGACATAGAAGCACCATGTGTGGCGGTGACATAGAAGCACCATGTGTGGCGGTGACATAGAAGCACCATGTGTGGCGGTGACATAGAAGCACCATGTGTGGTAGTGACATAGAAGCACCATGTGTGGTAGTGACATAGAAGCACCATGTGTGGCGGTGACATAGAAGCACCATGTGTGGCGGTGACATAGAAGCACCATGTGTGGTAGTGACATAGAAGCACCATGTGTGGTAGTGACATAGAAGCACCATGTGTGGCAGTGACAGAGAAGCACCATGTGTGGCGGTGACATAGAAGCACCATGTGTGGCGGTGACATAGAAGCACCATGTGTTGTAGTGACATAGAAGCACCATGTGTGGCGGTGACATAGAAGCACCATGTGTGGTAGTGACATAGAAGCACCATGTGTGGTGGTGACATAGAAGCACCATGTGTGGCGGTGACATAGAAGCACCATGTGTAGCGGTGACATAGAAGCACCATGTGTTGTAGTGACATAGAAGCACCATGTGTGGCAGTGACATAGAAGCACCATGTGTGGTGGTGACATAGAAGCACCATGTGTTGTAGTGACATAGAAGCACCATGTGTTGTAGTGACATAGAAGCACCATGTGTGGCGGTGACATAGAAGCACCATGTGTGGCGGTGACATAGAAGCACCATGTGTGGTAGTGACATAGAAGCACCATGTGTTGTAGTGACATAGAAGCACCATGTGTTGTAGTGACATAGAAGCACCATGTGTGGCGGTGACATAGAAGCACCATGTGTGGCGGTGACATAGAAGCACTATGTGTGGCGGTGACATAGAAGCACCATGTGTGGTAGTGACATAGAAGCACCATGCGTGGTAGTGACATAGAAGCACCATGTGTTGAAGTGACATAGAAGCACCATGTGTGGCGGTGACATAGAAGCAACATGTGTGGTAGTGACATAGAAACACCATGTGTGGTAGTGACATAGAAGTACCATGTGTTGTAGTGACATAGAAGGAACATGTGTGGCGGTGACATAGAAGCAACATGTGTGGCGGTGTATAGAAGCACCATGTGTTGTAGTGACATGGAAGCACCATGTGTCGTATTGGAAGAGAAGCACCATGTGTTGTAGTGACATAGAAGCACCATGTGTGGCGGTGACATAGAAGCACCATGTGTGGCGGTTGGTAGTGACATAGAAGCAACATGTGTGATAGTGACATACAAGCAACATGTGTGGTGATGACCTGGAACCAACATGTAATGTAGTGACAAAGAAGCACCAAGTGTGGTAGTGACATAAAAGCACCATGCGTGGCGGTGACATAGAAGCACCATGTGTGGTAGTGACATAGAAGCAACATGTGTGGTAGTGACATACAAGCACCATGTGTGGTAGTGACATAGAAGCAACATGTGTGGTAGTGACATACAAGCACCATGTGTGGCGGTGACATAGAAGCACCATGTGGGGTGGTGACATAGAAGCACCATGTGTGGTAGTGACATAGAAGCACCATGTGTGGTAGTGACATAGAAGCACCATGTGTGGCGGTGACATAGAAGCACCATGTGTGGTAGTGACATAGAAGCACCATGTGTGGTAGTGACATAGAAGCACTATGTGTGGCGGTGACATAGAAGCACCATGTGTGGCGGTGACATAGAAGCACCATGTGTGGCGGTGACATAGAAGCACCATGTGTGGTAGTGACATAGGAGCACCATGTGTGGTAGTGACATAGAAGCACCATGTGTGGTAGTGACATAGGAGCACCATGTGTGGTAGTGACATAGGAGCACCATGTGTGGTAGTGACATAGGAGCACCATGTGTGGTATTGACATAGAAGCACCATGTGTGGTAGTGACATAGAAGCACCATGTGTCGAATTGGAAGAGAAGCACCATGTGTTGTAGTGACATAGAAGCACCATGTGTTGTAGTGACATAGAAGCACCATATGTTGTAGTGACATAGAAGCACCATGTGTGGCGGTGACATAGAAGGACCATGTGTGGCGGTGACATAGAAGCACCATGTGTGGCGGTGACATAGAAGCACCATGTGTGGCGGTGACATAGAAGCACCATGTGTTGTAGTGACATAGAAGCACCATGTGTGGTGGTGACATAGAAGCACCATGTGTGGCGGTGACATAGAAGCACCATGTGTGGCGGTGACATAGAAGCACCATGTGTGGCGGTGACATAGAAGCACCATGTGTGGTAGTGACATAGAAGCACCATGTGTGGTGGTGACATAGAAGCACCATGTGTGGTGGTGACATAGAAGCACCATGTGTGGCGGTGACATAGAAGCACCATGTGTGGCGGTGACATAGAAGCACCATGTGTTGTAGTGACATAGAAGCAACATTAGTGATGGTGACTTAGAAGCACCATGTGTTGTAGTGACATAGAAGCACCATGTGTGGTGGTGACATAGAAGCACCATGTGTTGTAGTGACATAGAAGGACCATGTGTGGCGGTGACATAGAAGCACCATGTGTGGCGGTGACATAGAAGCACCATGTGTTGTAGTGACATGGAAGCACCATGTGTCGTATTGGAAGAGAAGCACCATGTGTTGTAGTGACATAGAAGCACCATGTGTGGCGGTGACATAGAAGCACCATGTGTGGTAGTGACATAGAAGCACCATGTGTGGTAGTGACATAGAAGCACCATGTGTGGTAGTGACATAGAAGCACCATGTGTGGCGGTGACATAGAAGCACCATGTGTGGCGGTGACATAGAAGCACCATGTGTGGTAGTGACATAGAAGCACCATGTGTGGTAGTGACATAGAAGCACCATGTGTGGTAGTGACATAGAAGCACCATGTGTGGCGGTGACATAGAAGCACCATGTGTGGCGGTGACATAGAAGCACCATGTGTGGTAGTGACATAGAAGCACCATGTGTGGTAGTGACATAGAAGCACCATGTGTGGTAGTGACATAGAAGCACCATGTGTGGCGGTGACATAGAAGCACCATGTGTGGCGGTGACATAGAAGCACCATGTGTGGTAGTGACATAGAAGCACCATGTGTGGTAGTGACATAGAAGCACCATGTGTGGCGGTGACATAGAAGCACCATGTGTGGCGGTGACATAGAAGCACCATGTGTGGCGGTGACATAGAAGCACCATGTGTGGCGGTGACATAGAAGCACCATGTGTGGCGGTGACATAGAAGCACCATGTGTGGCGGTGACATAGAAGCACCATGTGTGGCGGTGACATAGAAGCACCATGTGTGGCGGTGACATAGAAGCACCATGTGTGGCGGTGACATAGAAGCACCATGTGTGGCGGTGACATAGAAGCACCATGTGTGGCGGTGACATAGAAGCACCATGTGTGGCGGTGACATAGAAGCACCATGTGTGGCGGTGACATAGAAGCACCATGTGTTGTAGTGACATGGAAGCACCATGTGTCGTATTGGAAGAGAAGCACCATGTGTTGTAGTGACATAGAAGCACCATGTGTGGCGGTGACATAGAAGCACCATGTGTGGCGGTGACATAGAAGCACCATGTGTTGTAGTGACATAGAAGCACCATGTGTGGCGGTGACATAGAAGCACCATGTGTGGCGGTGACATAGAAGCACCATGTGTGGCGGTGACATAGAAGCAACATGTGTGGCGGTGACATAGAAGCACCATGTGTGGCGGTGACATAGAAGCACCATGTGTGGCGGTGATACAGAAGCAACATGTGTGGCGGTGACATAGAAGCACCATGTGTGGTAGTGACATAGAAGCACCATGCGTTGTAGTGACATAGAAGCACCATGTGTTGTAGTGACATAGAAGCACCATGTGTGGCGGTGACATAGAAGCAACATGTGTGGTAGTGACATAGAAACACCATGTGTGGTAGTGACATAGAAGCACCATGTGTTGTAGTGACATAGAAGGAACATGTGTGGCGGTGACATAGAAGCAACATGTGTGGCGGTGACATACAAGCAACATGTGTGGTAGTGACATACAAGCAACATGTGTGATAGTGACATAGAAGCACCATCTGTTGTAGTGACATAGAAGCACCATGTGTGGCGGTGACATAGAAGCAACATGTGTGGTAGTGACATAGAAGCACCATGTGTTGTAGTGACATAGAAGCACCATGTGTGGCGGTGACATAGAAGCACCATGTGTGGTAGTGACATAGAAGCAACATGTGTGATAGTGACATACAAGCAACATGTGTGATAGTGACATACAAGCAACATGTGTGGTGATGACCTGGAACCAACATGTGTTGTAGTGACAATGAAGCACCAAGTTTGGTAGTGACATAGAAGCACCATGTGTGGTAGTGACATAGAAGCAACATGTGTGATAGTGACATACAAGCAACATGTGTGGTGATGACCTGGAACCAACATGTAATGTAGTGACAAAGAAGCACCAAGTGTGGTAGTGACATAAAAGCACCATGTGTGGCGGTGACATAGAAGCACCATGTGTGGTAGTGACATAGAAGCAACATGTGTGGTAGTGACATACAAGCACCATGTGTGGTAGTGACAAACAAGCAACATGTGTGGTATTGACATACAAGCACCATGTGTGGCGGTGACATAGAAGCACCATGTGTGGTAGTGACATAGAAGCACCATGTGTTGTAGTGACATAGAAGCACCAAGTGTGGTAGTGACATAGAAGCACCATGTGTGGTAGTGACATAGAAGCAACATGTGTGATAGTGACATACAAGCAACATGTGTGGTGATGACCTGGAACCAACATGTGTTGTAGTGACAAAGAAGCACCAAGTGTGGTAGTGACATAGAAGCACCATGTGTGGCGGTGACATAGAAGCACCATGTGTGGCGGTGACATACAAGCAACATGTGTGGTAGTGACATACAAGCAACATGTGTGATAGTGACATAGAAGCACCATCTGTTGTAGTGACATAGAAGCACCATGTGTGGCGGTGACATAGAAGCAACATGTGTGGTAGTGACATAGAAGCACCATGTGTTGTAGTGACATAGAAGCACCATGTGTGGTAGTGACATACAAGCAACATGTGTGATAGTGACATGCAAGCAACATGTGTGATAGTGACATACAGGCAACATGTGTGGTGATGACCTGAAACCAACATGTGTTGTAGTGACAATGAAGCACCAAGTTTGGTAGTGACATAGAAGCACCATGTGTGGTAGTGACATAGAAGCAACATGTGTGATAGTGACATTAAAGCAACATGTGTGGTGATGACCTGGAACCAACATGTAATGTAGTGACAAAGAAGCACCAAGTGTGGTAGTGACATAGAAGCACCATGTGTGGCGGTGACATAGAAGCACCATGTGTGGTAGTGACATAGAAGCAACATGTGTGGTAGTGACATACAAGCACCATGTGTGGTAGTGACATACAAGCAACATGTGTGGTAGTGACATACAAGCACCATGTGTGGCGGTGACATAGAAGCACCATGTGTGGCGGTGACATAGAAGCACCATGTGTGGCGGTGACATAGAAGCAACATGTGTGGTAGTGACATAGAAGCACCATGTGTGGTAGTGACATAGAAGCACCATGTGTGGCGGTGACATAGAAGCACCATGTGTGGCGGTGACATAGAAGCACCATGTGTGGTAGTGACATAGAAGCACCATGTGTGGTAGTGACATAGAAGCACCATGTGTGGTAGTGACATAGAAGCAACATGTGTGGTAGTGACATAGAAGCACAATGTGTGGCGGTGACATAGAAGCAACATGTGTGGCGGTGACATAGAAGCACCATGTGTGGTAGTGACATACAAGCAACATGTGTGGTAGTGACATAGAAGCACAATGTGTGGCGGTGACATAGAAGCAACATGTGTGGCGGTGACATAGAAGCACCATGTGTGGTAGTGACATAGAAGCACCATGTGTTGTAGTGACATAGAAGCACCATGTGTTGTAGTGACATAGAAGCACCATGTGTGGTAGTGACATAGAAGCACCATGTGTGGCGGTGACATAGAAGCACCATGTGCGGCGGTGACATAGAAGCACCATGTGTTGTAGTGACATAGAAGCACCATGTGTGGCGGTGACATAGAAGCAACATGTGTGGCGGTGACATAGAAGCACCATGTGTGGTAGTGACATACAAGCAACATGTGTGGCGGTGACATAGATGCACCATGTGTGGTAGTGACATACAAGCAACATGTGTGGCGGTGACATAGAAGACCCATGTGTGGCGGTGACATAGAAGCACCATGTGTGGTAGTGACATAGAAGCACCATGTGTGGCGGTGACATAGAAGCACCATGTGTGGCGGTGACATAGAAGCACCATGTGTGGCGGTGACAGAAGCACCATGTGTTGTAGTGGCATAGAAGCACCATGTGTGGCGGTGACATAGAAGCACCATGTGTGGCGGTGACATAGAAGCACCATGTGTGGCATTGTCATAGAAGCACCATGTGTGGTAGTGACATAGAAGCACCATGTGTGGTGGTGACATAGAAGCACCATGTGTGGCGGTGACATAGAAGCACCATGTGTGGTAGTGACATAGAAGCACCATGTGTGGTAGTGACATAGAAGCACCATGTGTGGCGGTGACATAGAAGCACCATGTGTGGCGGTGACATAGAAGCACCATGTGTGGTAGTGACATAGAAGCACCATGTGTGGTAGTGACATAGAAGCACCATGTGTGGCGGTGACATAGAAGCACCATGTGTGGCGGTGACATAGAAGCACCATGTGTGGTAGTGACATAGAAGCACCATGTGTGGTAGTGACATAGAAGCACCATGTGTGGCGGTGACATAGAAGCACCATGTGTGGCGGTGACATAGAAGCACCATGTGTGGTAGTGACATAGAAGCACCATGTGTGGTAGTGACATAGAAGCACCATGTGTGGCGGTGACATAGAAGCACCATGTGTGGCGGTGACATAGAAGCACCATGTGTGGTAGTGACATAGAAGCACCATGTGTGGTAGTGACATAGAAGCACCATGTGTGGCGGTGACATAGAAGCACCATGTGTGGCGGTGACATAGAAGCACCATGTGTGGCGGTGACATAGAAGCACCATGTGTGGCGGTGACATAGAAGCACCATGTGTGGCATTGTCATAGAAGCACCATGTGTGGTAGTGACATAGAAGCACCATGTGTGGTGGTGACATAGAAGCACCATGTGTGGCGGTGACATAGAAGCACCATGTGTTGTAGTGACATAGAAGCACCATGTGTGGCGGTGACATAGAAGCACCATGTGTGGCGGTGACATAGAAACAACATGTGTGGCGGTGACATAGAAGCAACATGTGTGGTAGTGACATAGAAGCACCATGTGTGGCGGTGACGTAGAAACAACATGTGTGGTAGTGACATAGAAGCACCATGTGTGGTAGTAACAGAGAAGCACCATGTGTGGTAGTAACAGAGAAGCACCATGTGTGGTACTGACACAGAAGCACCATGTCCGGTAGTGACATAGAACCACCATGTGTGGTAGTGGCATAGAAGCACCATGTGTGGTAATGACATACAAGCAACATGTATTGTAGTTAAAGAGAAGCGACATGTGTTGTAGTGAAAGTGGGGCACCATGTGTGGCAGTGACATGGAATCATCAATAAGGTAGTGACATAGAACCATCATGTGCAGTAGTGACATAGAAGCAACATGTGTGGTAGTGAATCAGGAGTACCATAAGAGGTAGTTTCATAGAAACATCGTCTGTGCTAGTTACATACAAGCACCTTTGTGGTAGTAAAAGAGAAGCATCATGTGTTTCAGTGACATAGAAAAACCATGTGTGTTAGTGACATAATAGACAAGCTGTGGTAGTGGCAAAGAAACACAGCTTGTGGTAGTAACATAGAAGCATTATATGTGGTAGTGACATAGAAGTACGATGTGTGGTAGTGACATACAAGCACCATGTGTGGTAGTGACATACAAGCAACGTGAGGTAATGACCAGGAACCAACATGTGTTGGAGTGACAAACAAGCACCAAGTGTGGTAGTGACATAGAAGCATTTTGTGTGGTAGTGACATAGAAGCAACATGTGTGGTAGTGCCATTAAAAACACCATGAGTGGTAGTGAAATAAAATAACCATGTGTGGTAGTGACATACAAGCACCATGTGTGGCAGTGACATAGAAGCAACATGTGTGGCGGTGACATAGAAGCACCATGTGTGGCGGTGACATAGAAGCACCATGTGTGGTAGTGACATAGAAGCACCATGTGTGGTAGTGACATAGAAGCACCATGTGTGGTAGTGACATAGAAGCAACATGTGTGGCGGTGGAAAAGAAGCACCATGTGTGGTAGTAACAGAGAAGCACCATGTGTGGTAGTAACAGAGAAGCACCATGTGTGGTACTGACACAGAAGCACCATGTCCGGTAGTGACATAGAACCACCATGTGTGGTAGTGGCATAGAAGCACCATGTGTGGTAATGACATACAAGCAACATGTATTGTAGTTAAAGAGAAGCGACATGTGTTGTAGTGAAAGTGGGGCACCATGTGTGGCAGTGACATGGAATCATCAATAAGGTAGTGACATAGAACCATCATGTGCAGTAGTGACATAGAAGCAACATGTGTGGTAGTGAATCAGGAGTACCATAAGAGGTAGTTTCATAGAAACATCGTCTGTGCTAGTTACATACAAGCACCTTTGTGGTAGTAAAAGAGAAGCATCATGTGTTTCAGTGACATAGAAAAACCATGTGTGGTAGTGACATAATAGACAAGCTGTGGTAGTGGCAAAGAAACACAGCTTGTGGTAGTAACATAGAAGCATTATATGTGGTAGTGACATAGAAGCACCATGTGTGGTAGTGACATACAAGCACCATGTGTGGTAGTGACATACAAGCAACATGAGGTAATGACCTGGAACCAACATGTGTTGGAGTGACAAACAAGCACCAAGTGTGGTAGTGACATAGAAGCATTTTGTGTGGTAGTGATATAGAAGCAACATGTGTGGTAGTGCCATAAAACACCATGAGTGGTAGTGAAATAGAATAACCATGTGTGGTAGTGGACTAGAAACACTATGTGTGGTATTGATATAGAAGCAATATGTCTGGTAGTGACAAAGAACCAACTTGTGCAGTAGTGACATAGAAGCACCATATGTGGTAGTGACATAGAATAACCATATGTGGTAGTGACATAGAAACACCATGTGTGGTAGTAATATATAAACACCATGTGCGATAGTGACATATAAACACCATGTGTGGTAGTGACATAGAAGGACCATGTGTGGTAGTGACATAGAAGCATCATGTGTGGTAGTGACATAGAAGCACCATGTGTGATGGTGACATAGAAGCACCCTGTGTGGTAGTGAAAGAGAAGCACCCTGTGTGGTAGTGAAAGAGAAGCACCATGGTAGTGACATAGAAGCATTATGTGTGGTGTTAACATAGAAGCCCCATGTATGGTGGTGACATAGAAACATTATGTGTGGTAGTGACATAGAAACACCAGTTGTGGTAGTGATATAGAAAAACCATGTGCAGTAGTGACCTAGACGCACCGTATGTGGTAGTGACATTTGGGCAACATGTGTGGTAGTGAATCAGGAGTACCATGAGAGGTAGTTTCATAAAAACGTCGTATGTGCTAGTTACATAGAAGCAACTTTGTTGTAGTGAAAAAGAATCATCATGTGTTTCAGTGACATAGAAAAACCATGTGTGGTAGTGACATAATACACAAGCTGTGGTAGTGGCAAAGAAACACAGCTTGTGGTAGTAACATAAAAGCAACATATGTGGTAGTGACATAGAAGTACCATGAGTGGTAGTGAAAGAGAAGAACCATGTGTTGTAGTGACATAGAAGCACCATGTGTGGTGGTGACATAGAAGCACTGCGTGTGGTAGTGACAAAGAAGAACCATGTGTGGTAGTGACATAGAAGCACCAAGAGTGGTAGTGAAAGAGAAGCAACATGTGTGATGGTGACATAGAAGCACCAAGTGTGGTGGTGACATAGAAGCATCATGTGTGGTAGCGACATAGAAGCATCATGTGTGGTAGTGACATAGAAGCACAAATTGTGATGGTGACATAGAAGCACCATGTATGGTAGTGACATAGAAGCACCATGTGTGGTAATGACATAGAAGCAACATGTGTGGTAGTGACATAGAAGCAACATGTGTGGTAGTGAAAGAGAAGCACATGTGTGGTAGTGAAAGAGAAGCACAATGTGTGGTAATGACATAGAAGCACCCTGTGTGGTAGTGACATAGAAGCACCATGTGTGGATTTGGCAGAGAAGCATTATGTTGTGTAGTGACATAGAAGCAACATGTGTGATGGTGACATAGAAACACCATGTGTGGTAGTGCCATATAAACACTATGTGTGGTAGTGGCACAGAAGCACTATATGTGGTAGTGGCACACAACCACCATGTGTGGTAGTGGCATAAAAGCACCATGTGTGGTGTTGGCAGAGAAGCACCATGTGAAGTAGTGACATACAAGCAACATGTGTGGCAGTGACATACAAGCAACATGTGTGGTGATGACCTGGAACCAACTTGTGTTGGAGTGACAAAGAAGCACCAAATGTGGTAGTGACATACAAGCATTATGTGTGGTAGTGATATAGAAGCAACATGTGTGATGGTGACATAGAAGCACCATGTGTGGTGGTGACATAGAAGCACCATGTGTGGTAGCGACATAGAAGCATCATGTGTGGTAGTGACATAGAAGCACAATGTTTGATGGTGACATAGAAGCACCATGTGTGGTAGTGACATAGAAGCAGCATGTGTGGTAATGACATAGAAGCAACATGTGTGGTAGTGACATAGAAGCAACATGTGTGGTAGTGAAAGAGAAGCACATGTGTGGTAGTGAAAGAGAAGCACAATGTGTGGTAATGACATAGAAGCACCCTGTGTGGTAGTGACATAGAAGCACCATGTGTGGATTTGGCAGAGAAGCATTATGTTGTGTAGTGACATAGAAGCAACATATGTGATGGTGACATAGAAACACCATGTGTGGTAGTGCCATATAAACACTATGTGTGGTAGTGGCACAGAAGCACTATATGTGGTAGTGGCACACAACCACCATGTGTGGTAGTGGCATAAAAGAACCATGTGTGGTGTTGGCAGAGAAGCACCATGTGAAGTAGTGACATACAAGCAACATGTGTGGCAGTGACATACAGGCAACATGTGTGGTGATGACCTGGAACCAACTTGTGTTGGAGTGACAAAGAAGCACCAAATGTGGTAGTGACATAGAAGCATTATGTGTGTTAGTGATATAGAAGCAACATGTGTGATGGTGACATAGAAGCACCATGTGTGGTGGTGACATAGAAGCACCATGTGTGGTAGCGACATAGAAGCACCATGTGTGGTAGTGAATACAAGCAACATGTGTGGTAGTGACATACAAGAAACATGTGTGGTAATGACCTGGAACCAACATGTGTTGGAGTGACAAAAAAGCGCCAAGTGTGTTAGTGACATAGAAGCAGTAAGTGTGGTAGTGGATTAAAAACACCATGTGTGGTATTGACATAGAAGAAACATGTCTGGTAGTAACAAAGAACCAACTTGTGCAGTAGTGACATAGAAGCACCATATGTGACAGTGACATAGAATAACCATGTGTGGTAGTGACATAGAAACACCATGTGTGGTAGTAATATATAAACACCATGTGCGATAGTGACATATAAACACCATGTGTGGTAGTGACATAGAAGGACCATGTGTGGTAGTGACATAGAAGCACCATGTGTGGTAGTGACATACAAGCAACATGTGTGTCGATGACCTGGAACCAACATGTGTTGGAGTGACAAAAGAAGCACCAAGTGTGGTAGTGACATAGAAGCATCATGTGTGGTAGTGACATAGAAGCACCATGTGTGGTAGTGACATACAAGCAACATGTGTGTTGATGACCTGGAACCAACATCTGTTGGAGTGACAAAGAAGCATCTTGTGTGGTAGTGACATAGAAACACCATGTGTGATGGTGACATAGAAGCATTATGTTTGGTAGTGACATAGAAGCATCATGTGTGGTAGTGACATAGAAGCATCATGTGTGGAAGTGACATAGAAGCACCATGTGTGGTAGTGAAAGAGAAGCACCATGAGTGGTAGAAATATGGAAGCACACTGTGTGGTAGTGACATAGAAGCACCATGTGTGGTAGCGAAATAGAAGCACCATGTATGGTAGTGACATAGAAGCATCATGTGTGGTAGTGACATAGAAGCACCATGTATGGTGGTGTAATAGAAACACTATGTGTGGTAGTGACATAGAAGCATCATGTGTGGTAGTGACATAGAAGCATCATGTGTGGAAGTGACATAGAAGCACCATGTGTGGAAGCGACATAGAAGCACCATGTGTGATGGTGACATAGAAGCACCATGTGTGGTAGTGACATAGAAGCACCATGTATGGTGGTGTAATAGAAACACCATGTGTGGTAGTGACATAGAAGCATCATGTGTGGTAGTGACATAGAAGCATCATGTGTGGAAGTGACATAGAAGCACCATGTGTGGTAGTGACATAGAAGAACCATGTGTGGTAGTGACATAGAAGCATCATGTGTGGTAGTGACATAGAAGCACCATGTGTGATGGTGACATAGAAGCACCATGTGTGGTAGTGACATAGAAGAACCATGTGTGGTAGTGAAAGAGAAGCACCATGAGTGGTAGAAATATGGAAGCACAGTGTGTGGTAGTGACATAGAAGCACCATGTGTGGTAGCGACATAGAAGCACCATGTATGGTAGTGACATAGAAGCATCATGTGTGGTAGTGACATAGAAGCACCATGTGTGATGGTGACATAGAAGCACCAAATGTGGTAGTGACATACAAGCATTATGTGTGGTAGTGATATAGAAGCAACATGTGTGATGGTGACATAGAAGCATCATGTGTGGTAGTGACATAGAAGCACCATGTGTGATGGTGACATAGAAGCACCATGTGTGGTAGTGACATAGAAGCATCATGTGTGGTAGTGAAAGAGAAGCACCATGTGTGGTAGTGACATAGAAACACATGTTGTGGTAGTGATATAGAATAATCATGTGCAGTAGTGACCTAGAAGCACCGTATGTGGTAATGACATAGAGGCAACATATGTGGTAGTGAATCAGGAGTACCATGAGGGGTGGTTTCATAAAAACGTCATATGTGCTAGTTACATAGAAGCAACTTTGTTGTAGTGAAAGAGAAGCATCATGTGTTTCAGTGACATAGAAAAACCATGTGTGGTAGTGACATAAAACACAAGCTGTGGTAGTGGCAAAGAAACACAGCTTGTGGTAGTAACATAGAAGCAAGACATGTGGTAGTGACATAGAAGTACCATGAGTGGTAGTAAAAGAGAAGAACCATGTGTTGTAGTGACATAGAAGCAACATGTGTGTTGGTGACATAGAAGCACTGCGTGTGGAAGTGACAAAGAAGCACCATGTGTGGTAGTCACATAGAAGCACCATGTGTGGTAGCGACATAGAAGCACCATGTGTGCTAGCGACATAGAAGCATCATGTGTGGTAGTGACATCGAAGCACCATGTGTAGTGTTGACAGAGAAGCATTATGTTTTGTAGTGACATAGAAGCAACATGTGTGATGGTGACATAGAAACACCACATGTGGTAGTGCCATATAAACACTATGTGTGGTAGTGGCACAGAAGCACCATGTGTGGTAGTGGCACACAACCACCATGTGTGGTAGTGGCATAGAAGCACCATGTGTGGTGTTGGCAGAGAAGCACCATGTGAAGTAGTGACATACAAGCACCATATGAAGTAGTGACATACAAGCAACATGTGTGGTGATGACCTGGAACCAACATGTGTTGGAGTGACAAAGAAGCACCAAGTGTGGTAGTGACATAGAAGCATTATGTGTGGTAGTGATATAGAAGCAACATGTGTGATGGTGACATAGAAGCACCATGTGTGGTGGTGACATAGAAGCACCATGTGTGGTAGCGACATAGAAGCACCATGTGTGGTAGTGACATACAAGCAACATGTGTGGTGATGTCCTGGAACCAACATGTGTTGTAGTGACAAAGAAGCACCAAGTGTGGTAGTAACATAGAAACATTTTGTGTGGTAGTGACATTGAATAACCATTTGTAGCAGTGACATAGAAACACCACATGTTTTGGAGTGACAAAGAAGCACCATGTGTGGTATTGACATAGAAGCATCAAGAGTGTGGTATTGACATAAGAGTGCCATGTCTGGTAGTGGCATAGAAGCACCATGTGTGGTAGTGGCACAGAAGCACCATGTGTGGTTGTGACATAGAAGTACCATATGTGGTAGTGACATAGAATAACCATGTGTGGTAGTGACATAGAAAAACCATGTGTGGTAATTACATAGAAAAACCATGTGTGGTAGTTACATAGAATCAACATGTGTGGTAGTGACATAGAAGCAACATGTGTGGTAGTGACGTACAAGCAACATGTGTTATGATTACCCGGAACCAACATGTGTGGTAGTGAAAGAGAAGCACAATGTGTGGTAGTGACATAGAAGCACCCTGTGTTATGGTGACATAGAAGCACCATGTGTGGTGTTGACATAGAAGCAACATTGTGGTAGCGACATAGAAGCACCATGTGTGATTGTGACATAGAAGCACCATGTATTGTAATGACATAGAAGCAACATGTGTGGTAGTGAAAGAGAAGCACCATGTGTGGTAGTGAAAGTTAAGCAGCATGTGTGGTAGTGAAAGAGAAGCACAATGTGTGGTAGTGAAAGAGAAGCACAATGTGTGGTAGTGAAAGAGAAGCACTATGTGTGGTAGTGAAAGAGAAGCACAATGTGTGGTAGTGAAAGAGAAGCACAATGTGTGGTAGTGAAAGAGAAGCACAATGTGTGGTAGTGAAAGAGAAGCACAATGTGTGGTAGTGACATAGAAGCAACATGTGTGGTAGTGACTGTAACAGACCATGTTTGCACACGAAACCATTGAGTCAGAGAGGTAGCATGAGTGAATATTGAACTATGTTAACATGTATTTTTCACGGGAAAGAGAGTAAATTATGTTTTTGAGAAGCGGAAGTGAGCCCCTCGTTTTGTTGAGTGATCAAGGGGCAGTACCTCGGATGTAGTAGCTAAGTGAGGACGTGTTTTTCTGAGAGGTGAATTTTCTACACCATGGAATATTATATATATATACATATGTGAAATAATTACATTAAGAATGTTATTAATTGGATATTCATGCAAGGATTCTTCTTAATATTATTATTGTGAAAGACGACGTAATAAAGTACTGTAAGTTTAATTGGAATTTAATATACTTCTTTGTGTGACTGGCTAAGTAAGTGAAGGAATGGAAGAAGTATTATTCTACTCAAGCCGGCATGCTGAATCATTAATATAGAAGCAGTTAACCATGCCACTGACACAACACCCTACTAATTAGTATGTATGAAAGTTGTCCTGTCAAAAGAAAGAAAAAAAAGATAAAAAACAAACATTTATAAAACAATGATCTCAGCGATAAAATAAATGAACTTCTTACAAATGAACAATGAGCCTCATCGCTGCCGTCTCCGCAGTCGTCAGCCAAATCACAAAGAAGCTTCTTGTTGACACAGTAGGCGTTCGAACATCTGAACATGCTGTCGGCACATTGGTGGGGTATTCCTGCCGGGGGACCGCAGTTAATCAGACGCACATCATCTACGGCCACAGTGCCTTGAGCTCTGATAAGCAAACAGTCAATGGTGTGAGGACCTATATGATATCTTAAAAATTGCTTTAAAAATGAATAGTCATACAATGGAAACACCAAGAAGCACCTGTGATTTCATGATGACTTAGAAGACCATGAAGCTAAGTCTTATGGAGGCTCTATTTGCATACACTATAGACACATTGTGCCTGTTGGACACTCGATGTTGTATAGTTTATATATTTCCTCAGGATTTCTTCATAATGCTATATACTGTATGAAATATACCTAAATGTAGAGTGACACCTTCGAACAGATGTTCAATATTCCAGAGGATGGGTTCCTTAAAGATCTTAGATATATAAAGGATTATTTAAGACATTTGATATCTAACAGTTGAGGACTTTATTGATCTATGCCAGAATAATTTGATTGATTTTTTAAAACTAGTAATTGATATAATTAAAAGTCAATTTAGGTATCACACATGTTGTTTAAATAGACTTTAATTTAGACCAATATATAATCAAATGTTACTAAAGACATAAACATTAAATATAATCCATTGCTAACAAAAATTTAGTATGTCATTGAATTAATTTGCACTTTTCCGCCCCTTCAATCTAACCTTTCAATCTGCCCCTTCAATCTGTCCTTTTAATCTACCTCTTCAATCTGTCCCTTCAATCTGCCCTTTCATTCTACCCCTTCAATCTGTCCCTTCAATCTGTCCCTTCAATCTGTCCCTTCAATCTGTCCCTTCAATCTGTCCTTTCAATCTGTCCCTTTATTCTGACCCTTCAATCTAACCTGTAAATCTGTCCTTTCAATCTGTCCTTTCAATCTGTCCCTTTCAATCTGTCCTTTTAATCTGTCCCTTCAATCTACCCTGTAAATATGTCCCTTCAATATGTCCTTTAAATCTGTCATAACAGATGACTTACGTGAATTCTTTGCTGGCCATGATTACAACCTGGAAGCCATCCTCAACATAACCAATGACCACCTCAGCCAGGTGCCAAGAATCTAGGTTGTAGACTGTATTCTGACGGAAGCTTGTGGCATACCTACTGGTCCACTCAAACTGATGGAAGAGAAGAATTAATACAAACACCATTTTAAAAATTCATGTTTCATTCTTATCTACAATTTATTTTTACATTTTAATTTTAAAAATACAAATTAAACACAGAGCAAAACAACATTCTTTTGTCCAGGTAACTTGTGAATTTACGTTTATAAAAATAAAATGTGTTCAAAATGAATCTCCTACCTGCAAGGCAACACTTATCTCCCCTGAACGATAGTTTGAGAACTTGTAGTAGAACTGTAGAGTGCATGTTTGATAAGAAGCACGTAAGAGGGGTGACTTGAGTACTGCCTGATCGCCAGCACGTCCCTGGCTAGGGTTGACATACAGCATGTACCCTTGGGGGCTGTCTGACGTGTGGAGACATTATGTTACAACGGAAGGCATAAAAGTGGAGAGCAATCTTTGAACGTATAAGAGTCAATATGAAGTCAAGTCTAACAAATCTGAAGTCAAGTCTAACAAATCTGAAGTCAAGTGTAACAAATCTGAAGTCAAGTGTAACAAATCTGAAGTCAATTATAAAAATCTGAGGTCAAGTGTAACAAATCTGAAGTCAAGTCTAAAAAGTTGAAGTCAAGTGTAACAAATCTGAAGTCAAGTCTAACAAATCTGAAGTCAAGTATAACAAATATGAAGTCACGTGTATTGGTTATTCTACAATTTCTATGTACTTGTTTAACCTTCATAGGGCTCACCAAAGAATTTGAAAGGAAAAAGATACGACAGTGGCTGGAAATAAATCCTCACAAGATAAGATAGCTGCTGGAAATAAGTCCTCCTAAGATAAGACAGGTGCTGGAAATAAGTCCTCACAAGATAAGACAGCTGCTGGAAATAGGTCCTCAAAAGATAAGACAGTGGCTGGAAATAAATCCTCACAAGATAAGATATCTGGTTGAAATAAGTCCTCACAAGTTAAGACAGCTGCTGGAAATAAGTCCTCATAAGATAGACAGCATTTGGAAAAAAGTCCTCACAAAATAAGACAGCTGCTGGAAATAAGTCCTCAGGAGATAAGACTGCCGCTGGAAATAAGTCCTCACGAGACGAGACAAGACAGGTGCTAGAAATAAGTCCTTATGAGATAAGACAGGTGCTAGAAATAAGTCCTCACGAGATAAGACAGGTGCTAGAAATAAGTCCTTATGAGATAAGACAGGTGCTAGAAATAAGTCCTCATGAGATAAGACAGGTGCTAGAAATAAGTCCTTATGAGATAAGACAGGTGCTAGAAATAAGTCCTTATGAGATAAGACAGGTGCTAGAAATAAGTCCTCACGAGATAAGACAGGTGCTAGAAATAAGTCCTTATGAGATAAGAATAGGTGCTAGAAATAAGTCCTTATGAGATAAAACAGCTGCTGGAATTAAGTCTTCACAAGATAGACAGCATTTGGAAATAAGTCCTTATGAGATAAGACAGGTGCTAGAAATAAGTCCTTATGACATAAGACAGGTGCTGGAAATAAGTCCTCACATGGAATCGTACTAATAGTGTGATCATATCAGAGCCTCTGAAAATAATCACTCATAGTGTGATCATATCCCAGCCTCTGAGAGTACTCACTCATTGTGTGATCATATCCCAGCCTCTGAGAGTACTCACTCATTGTGTGATCATATCCCAGCCTCTGAGAGTACTCACTCATTGTGTGATCATATCCCAGCCTCTGAGAGTAATCACTCATTGTGTGATCATATCCCAGCCTCTGAGAGTACTCACTCATTGTGTGATCATATCCCAGCCTCTGAAAGTAATCACTCATTGTGTGATCATATCCCAGCCTCTGAGAGTACTCACTCATTGTGTGATCATATCCCAGCCTCTGGGTCAGTGGAGAAGTGGGCATGGTGTAGTTGTTAGCCCTAATCCAGCGGAAGCCATCACTGGTGCCCTGCTTGTAGCCACAAAGTCCAGACTCAAAGGTGCAGTTGCCGCAGTTGACTTCATCAGTACCATTACTGCAGTCCCACATGAAATTGCATCTCTTGAAGAGAGAAACATAGAGTTTGTCAGAAGTGCTCTAAGGATATTACATAAATGAAGGGACTGCTTTCACTATTTCATTCTAAGGATATTACATAAATGAAGGGACTGCTTTCACTATTTCATTCTAAGGATATTACATAAATGAAGGGACTGCTTTCACTATTTCATTCTAAGGATATTACATAAATGAAGGGACTGCTTTCACTATTTCATTCTAAGGATATTACATAAATGAAGGGACTGCTTTCACTATTTCATTCTAAGGTGTAACGGACTATGTTTTCACATGTAAACAGAGAGGTAGCATGAGTGGACAGTGAGTGTGTTCACCAGGTTTTTCCACGGGGAGAGACAATCAATGTGGATTGTATTTTTGAGAACAAATGTGAACTCCACGTTTTTGGAGAGTAAAATTATGTTTTTGTCAGAGCGGTTGTTTTGCACGCTTTGCTGGTAATAAAGTATGAGTTGACTGAGATAGTAGAGAGCTGAGCGCAGAGCAGTAGAGTCAGTCAGTAGCGTGAGAGCTGTGAGATTAGACAGTTGAGCTGAGTTATAGTAGTCTGAGGACGTGTCTTTCTTAATGATGGAATACTATAGATATATATGTGAAATTACATTCATGCAAGGATTATTTATTAATATTATCAATATAAAGTGTGTTCAATAAAGTACTGTGAGTTTTAACTAGAATTGAGCATTCTTCTTTACGTGCCTGAATAATAAGTGAAAGAATGAAGAAGACTGAGTCGGCATCCTGAAGCGTTAATATAAGTAACCATACTACTGACATAACCCACAGCATAAGAAATAACATCCCACGCCATGTCAGAGTAGAAGTGTGTTACAAATGGTGTCAGAAGCGGTGTAACGACGATGCGTTACAAATATTGTCAGAAGTGTCAGAACAACGATGTATTACAGAACATTGAGTAACAATGATATATTTTAACATTCGAATCGAACGTCATTACGCCCGAGTATTTGTCAAGTCTGAGAAGAGTCCACGACACACAGAGCAAGCTGACAACGATTGAATTTAGGTCAGTCACGGGAGTCAAAAGTTGAGAGTTCAAACAGCTAACTGGTACACTGTTTCAATTATATAACAGTGGAGTGAATATTCTCGTGGAAGAAACAGCAAGAAATCTATTTTACAGTTATTAGTCAACGAAAGAGATGATCCACACAAAACCAAAAGAAGTCTGATGTCATTACAGATGAGATGTTTTATCAAGACAGCGGAAGTAAGATTTCCCCAGCATAATCTTTACTTTATACAAGCAGCACAGTTCAAGTCAAGTAATTCTTCAAGTAATTCTTCAATTACTCACAAGTGCAACAGAACCGGAGAGAAATTAGACAATTTTCAATTATTGGATTATCACAATTACACTATTACGCAAGGTACTTACATTGGAGTATTGCAGCAATTTGTGGTGTAACTTTTCTCATTGGATTATTTTACCCAAGTACATTACCACATAGGATTATCTACTACCTAGAAGGAGCATCTACTACAGAGGATTATCGATTACACAGAAATCATAGCGTCACAGAGGAGCAGAGGTGACCAACTAAAGATTTCTTTTGGACACTTTCACTTGGTATTTATGTATATTATGTTATGTATTATATATATAATTTAAGACTTTAAAAATATACTTATATCATACTTAATTAGATTAAGTAAATTTTTTACTTTTTCTGTGTAATATAAGTTTAATTTTAGAGTATACTGTAGGGACATCCACGGTGTTATCTTTCCTAGGGAAGTTTTTTTATTAAAACGGTAAAGGTTTCTTCTGGCCCTATTTATAACACTGTAGGATAATTTTGTGTTAGCTGTGAAGTCTAGTTTGTACATTGTCATAACTGTTGTTTTTTAGTAGATCTTGTCATATTTGTGCTATTTGTCTTGTCATTGTTATACATATTGTCAACCTACTGTCATATTTTCTACTATCTTGTGGTCCATAAACTACACAGTACTTTTGTATTTGTTGTCTCATTTGTGTACATGTAAACGTCTACATATCTGTATTTATGTTGTAAAATAGACAATTTAATTATTTTAAATTTTTCTTACACTTATTTATAACTTATAATTCATGTATCAACTTGCATTTGTGTATACATTCATTAACATGTAGATATATGAAATATCGTAAACTATTTTAATTGATAACCAAAGAATAAGGAGATAACTGATATACTGATACATAACAATATAATTTTAGTTACTCACATTACACATAAAAAATGGCAGAGTACTTGGAATTATTAGAAGTAGGTGAGAAGCTTGGTTTGAAGCAGGAGAATTTAACTGACTTCGTAACTAGGGAGATGGACAAAATACGGAACAAACAGGAAAGAGACAAGGAGAGAGATAGTCAAAGACAGAAAGAAGACAAAGACCGACAAGACAAAGACAAAGACCGACAAGACAAAGACAAAGACCGAGAAGCTAGAATGTTAGAGAGAAACGATCTTAAACAAATAGAAGAAATGAAATTAAAAGGACAAAAGGAAATAGAAGAACTTAAATTAAGGGAACAAGATATGAAAATAAGAGAGGAAGAGCTAAAACTAGAAAGAGCTAGGATAGAATCAGGACAGCATACTACATCAACAAGCAATAGGGAAACCAACAGTGCATACAAACCTAAATTTAGAGAATTTAATGAACATAAAGAAGAAATTATTAGTTATCTGTCACAATTTGAAGGCATATGTCAGTCTTACAATTATAGAGAAGAGACTTGGGCTAATATTTTATTGAGCAGATTATCAGGGAAAAGCCTAAGCATTATCAATTCACTTAGTGAAGAACAAAAGAATAATTATACATATATAAAGAAAGTTTTGTTAAAGTTCTATGGAAACACAGAAGACATTTATAGAAAAAATTTCCATAACATAAGACTAGAGAGAGAAGTAGATCCTAACACCACCATATTCAATATTAGAGACAATCTTGTCAAATGGCTTGAATTAACTGAAATTGACCTAAATGATCCAAAAGCATTACTGGATATGTTTATCATAGACAAAATATTAAGAAATGCATCAGTCTCTTTATTTTCATTCCTTAAAGAGAGAAAGATTAAAAATGAGCGTGAGTTAGTTGACTCAATCACAACATTTAAAGATGCTCACCCCAATGAAGAGCTAGACAATAGAAACAGCACACTAGCCTCTATTAGAAACACACCCAGTGATAGGGACAGTCAAAAACAAAACACATATCAAAACAGAAGATACCATAGCCTACCTGCCAGATGGCAAAACAATAAATTTCAGAAAAGTCATCAAAACAATTACCAGACACCATATACTAATTATTCAAACAACAACAAATGTTTCTACTGTGGCATTCCAGGTCACAAAAAATATGAGTGTAGGAAATTACATAGAGATTTAGGACATTCACAACAATACTATCAGAGAACATCACCCAACACTAGTCCAATTAGATACAACAGTACAAATAGGAGTAGACAACAATATAGAAATCAACCAAGTAATTACCAGAGACACAACACCAATCAAACAAATAGTACACACAATCAGAATACACCTCATGAAACATCAGCTAGTATTTATCACACTGACGGAACACTCAAATTTTCACCAGCAATTGTTAACAATAAAGTAGTTAAATGTCTCAGAGACACTGGTTGTACAACAATAATTGTAGACAGAAAATTAGTAAATGACAACTACTACACAAATGAAAAAGCCATAGTTATCCTAACCAACAATAATAGAATAGTATGTCAGAAAGCTAGAATCAAAGTTGATTGTCCATGGATCACAGGATCTGTAACAGCTGTCGTAATGGATAATCCAGTGTGTCCATTAATTATTGGCAATATAAAAGAACTAGGCAATAACACTAATTATCTAATAACAGAAGGGATAAGAGGAAGACATTTTAGCATGAATACAATACATAGCATATCAAGACAATATAACAAAGGAATTCTTAATAAAACATATACAGAACAAAAATTAGACAGGGCAAAACACATTTTTAGACTCAATTCAAGAAATATTCATCAACAGTATAGACAGGCTGAAAAATTCAAAAATGAAATCAAAGACAGAGAAAACAATTTTCTAGATGAACATTACACAACTACAAATAACAATTTTATGGAAAGAGACCGACAAAGAGATAACAGATCACAATTGTCATTTTCTTCAGTGCGGAGAAATAATTAACATTCCATTTTAGCTAACCTAGCATAAAACTCTAATAAAACAACTATTAGCTGTTAAGAGCAAAATTTTTTCAAATATAGTAATTGTCTACACAGAACTATTTTTTAAATTGTTTACATTCTTGGTCATCAACTTTTTCATAGACAATGACAATAAAATTAAGGTTAAATTGAGCATGAAGAGCATTAAAATACACATTCAATCAGTTTCTTGACAATATACTTGTACATATCAATTTTTGTAAATGAATATCATATTTTAACCGATTGTAAATTTTCTAATGCAAAATTTAAGATTGTTACATTAATTTTGCAGTGTTTATTATTCATTAAGATGTTAATGTCACTTCACATTATCATACATAAAGATTTTAAGAGGTTATCATTGGTGATTTTTTAATTTTTTGCCAGGGTAAATTATTCACTATTATGTGTGATATTAACAGTAAAAGACTCTGTATTTCATAATGATGAAATGTTAATGTTGTTACACTGATTTGATTGTTAGATGTGGCATTGAAATTTTCTAAGAGACATTATCATTATTTCAACATATAATGCCAAAAATTTTGTTGCACAAAATTTTTTCAGATGGGTGGGGCATGTAACGGACTATGTTTTCACATGTAAACAGAGAGGTAGCATGAGTGGACAGTGAGTGTGTTCACCAGGTTTTTCCACGGGGAGAGACAATCAATGTGGATTGTATTTTTGAGAACAAATGTGAACTCCACGTTTTTGG
>CAXITT010000020.1:1939183-1968173 GCA_964033795.1 Lymnaea stagnalis | reverse complement strand
GGTGGACAAAGCTGTGCAAGGGAGTGGAGGTGGACAAAGCTGTGCATGGGAGTGGGGGTGGACAAAGCTGTGCAAGGGAGTGGAGGTGGACAAAGCTGTGCAAGGGAGTGGGGTGGACAAAGCTGTGCAAGGGAGTGGAGGTGGACAAAGCTGTGCAAGGGAGTGGGGGTGGACAAAGCTGTGCAAGGGAGTGGAGGTGGACAAAGCTGTGCAAGGGAGTGGGGGTGGACAAAGCTGTGCAAGGGAGTGGAGGTGGACAAAGCTGTGCAAGGGAGTGGAAGTGGACAAAGCTGTGCAAAGGAGTGGAGGTGGACAAAGCTGTGCATGGGAGTGGAGGTGGACAAAGCTGTGCATGGGAGTGGAGGTGGATGAGTCTGTACAAACAAAAAGGGGAGGGGACAATTTTTCATGTGTTTTGTTCAGTCCCGCTTTATGGACTACTCTTTTATTGAATGTTTCAGAGAGGTTACATTAAAAAAACACACTCATGTACTCCTAAAATGCCTTGTGACGTAATTCACTTAAATCAAAATTGACAGTAACATAAGTGACATACACCCAATATGACAGTAACATAATTCACCTACACCCAATAAGACAGTGGCATAATTCACCTACACCCAACATGATAGTGGCATAATTCAACTACACACCCCATGACAATCACATAATTCAATTACATCAACTATGACAGTGACATAATTCAACTACACCCAATATGACAGTGGCATAATTCACCTACACCCAATAAGACAGTGGCATAATTCACCTACACCCAACATGATAGTGGCATAATTCAACTACACCCCCCTGACAATGACATAATTCAATTACATCAACTATGACAGTGACATAATTCAACTACACCCAATATGACAGTGGCAGAATTCACCTACACCCACTATGACAGTGGCATAATTCAACTACATCCACTATGACAGTGGCATAATTGAACTACACCCACTATGACAGTGACATAATTCACATGCACCCACTATGACAATGCCATAATTCAACTACACCCACTATGACAGTGAAATAATTCAACTACATCCACTATGATGGTGGCAGAATTTCACTACACCCACTATGACAGTGGCATAATTCAACTACATCCACTATGACAGTGGCATAATTCAACTACACCCACTATGACAGTGACACAATTCACCTACACCCACTATGACAGTGGCTTAATTCACCTACACCCACTATGAAAGTGACATATTTCACCTACACTCACTATGACAGTGGCATAATTCAACTACACCCACTATGACAGTGACATAATTCACCTACACTCACTATGACAGTGAAATAATTCAACTACACCCACTATGACAGTGACATAATTCACCTACGCCCACTATGACAGTGAAATAATTCAACTACACCCACTATGACAGTGACATAATTCACCTACGCCCACTATGACAGTGAAATAATTCAACTACACCCACTATGACAGTGACATAATTCACCTACACTCACTATGACAGTGGCATAATTCACCTACACTCACTATGACAGTGACATAATTCACCTACACTCACTATGACAGTGAAATACATCAACTACACCCACTATGACAGTGAAATAATTCACCTACGCCCACTATGACAGTGACATACATCAACTACACCCACTATGACAGTGAAATACATCAACTACACCCACTATGACAGTGGCATAATTCACCTACACTCACTATGACAGTGACATAATTCACCTACACTCACTATGACAGTGAAATAATTCAACTACACCCACTATGACAGTGGCTTATTTCAACTACACCCAATATGACAGTGGCATGAGAAGAAAGTCTGTGTGAAAATTCTACTCACCGAGATCTGTGCTGTACGTGTGGTCAGACAACGGTCCACTAGACTGGGACAAAGTTATGCCACTATGTAGAGTCCAGTCTACAAAGTCGTATGGATCTTGAGTGAAGCCACAAATGTCTGGACTTTCAAAGTCACAATTTCCTTTTTGACAATATTAAATGAAAATTTGTCATAATAAATTGTAAAATTCCTGTCAAGTCTGTGCTCATGTATTCAATAGTTAATAAATACAATTTTTATAAGTACATTTTTGGTATCCACTAAAATTTGTATGTATTTTAAGACATAAACTGTTACAAGTGTGTCATAGTTTGGTATTTATCAATTAATTTTTGATGTTCCAAGTGTATCAAAAAATCATTGAATTTGAATTATCTTTTGATATCAACTTTCTAGCTCAAGGTAGGTCTTGTGGCTAGAGGAAGCCTAATATAATTTGGGTTAAATTAAAATGTAATTATTGTTGTTCTAATAAGATCAAGATTTTGTAGCGGTGCTACTGCGATATTCAATCTTTATACTTCTATGGCAATATTCAATCTTTATACTTCTACCGCAATATTCAATCTTTATACCTCTATGGCAATATTCAATCTTTATACCTCTATGGCAGTATTCTAATGGTGTGATGTGTTCACCTGTCGCCTAACAGGCTTGAAATGGACTATTGCACATTGTTTGTAGTTTCTGTGTCAATATGGATTTGTATGTGCAAATTCTGGTATCATCATTTTCGGAATGTTCTGGGCTGTGCATGGTATAAATGGTTTAAAAATCGGATGATGGATTCCTGAGATATCTGCTGGTGTTTGTTTTTTCTTATGGAAATAAGCCAGTGAACACAGTGTTGACAGTACGGCATGTGTGCCCCTTTCTAGTGAGCTTCCACTCAGTATAGAAATATCAAAGCCAGGCCTATGAGTAAACACTATAGAGACGCGGGTACACATCCCGACTATTGCAAGCCTCTCAGTCTGCGCTATACCAAGGCTCAACTACTGCTCTTCGACACGGTTAATGTTGACCCCAGTGTTTACAGGTGATTGAAAGACTAGTTCAGCTTGGTCTAAACTGCGAGACAGAAAAACTATCAAGTAAACCAATAGGCACATGGCGAAAGAAGACGAATCTCTATTGCGCTGGTCGTCGTAAACAACGTCCACTGAAATACCGCCATGGCGACAGCCGTGCCAATATTATTGCTGGTGGTGATCGTTATGACGAGCCTTTTGATGAAGCTTTCAGTAACGAGGAGGACGACGGCAATCAGCCACCTACTGTGTCATCGATCTTGTCCGTTCCTATGTGTCAAGGCTAAGGTCACAGCCAGTTGCCCATGATTTCGCACCACCTCGTCGCGGCGTGACGAGATCAAATCTAGTAGTTGTCGCCTGTCAGCCTTTTGTGAGGCCGCAATCACGGCACTTCGGGGTGCTGTATTTTAACGCCCAGTCATTCAGGAACAAATCAGTCCTTAGCTACTGGTATTGTTCCATCATCTTTTAAAGAGGCGGTTGTCACTCCACTGTTAAAGAAAGCAAATCTTGACCCAAATGTCATGGAACATTATCGGCCCGTCTCAAATCTACCATTTCTATCCAAAATTTTAGAAAACGTCGTTCTCCGCCAACTCCTGGATCACCTCATTCAATGTGACTTGTTTGAACCATTCCAATCAGCATACAGGGCGCATCACTCTACTGAGACAGCCCTGTTGCGCGTCGTAAACGACCTTCTGCTGTCTTGTCATGAGGGCCCGGTATCCCTTTTGTCGCTACTTGATTTATCGGCAGCTTTCGATACGCTTGACCACAGCAAACTTCTTCAACGTCTGCAAAAAACGTTCGGTCTCACCGATACCGTCCTGAGATGGTTTCGATCGTATCTGACAAATCGGCTCCAGTCAGTTATTTCAAACGGTTTGACGTCGAAGAAATCTAAAATCGAATTCGGAGTACCCCAGGGCTCAGTCCTAGGCCCAGTGCTTTTCACGATGTGCATTAAGCCCCTGGGTGCAGAGATCAAGCAGTTTGACATGCAATACCACATGTTCGCGGACGACACCCAACTTCATCAATCCGTGATCCCCTCTTAGTTCCCTCAGCTGCTCAGTATGACACAGAAGACAGTGGAATCGGGTAAGCACTGGATGACCATAAACAAGCTCAAATTGAATGATGATAAGACTGAGCTTAGCTCAAACAGTGCGGTACCTGGGTGTCTACCTAGATAGAACACTAACTTTGGAAAGTCACATTAACATGCTATGCAAGGCGATTTTTCTAGAGCTGCGCAGGATTAGTCACATCAGGCCCTTCTTAACAATTAATGCAACAAAGAGGCTGATGTCTGCATTTGTGCTATCACGCATGGACTATTGCAATGCTCTCATGGTGGGTCTTCCAGCTACGCTCCTTGATAAAATTCAAATAGCACAAAATAATGCGGCTCGCATTGTTCTCCGCAAACGCAAGTTCGACCATGCAAAAACACTTCTGAGAGAGTTGCATTGGCTGCCGGTGCGTGCTCGCATAGAGTACAAAATCGCAAACTTTGTGGTACCGCTGCTTACATGACCTGGCGCCGTCCTATCTGAAAGAGCTGCTGACGCCTTATGTACCCACTAGAGAGCTCCGCTCATCCGATATTGGCAAACTCTCGACACCACGTGTTTGCCTTGAGACTTACGGAAAGCGCACTTTCGCATTTGCTGGCCCAACAATTTGGAAAACCCTTCCTGTCGATCTCAGAAACAACCAGACACTGGAGTCCATTAAAAACGATTTAAAGACAAATCTTTTCCGCAAACACCTTCTGGGATGATGTTGTCTACCACATTTTCCAGTTAATGCATATTGGCTGTGTTGCTTATGGTTGAAATGGGTAGAAAGACTTTGACTTGGTATGTTTGTAATTAGTTTTTGAAGTGTTGCGTTTGTTTTAAATGTGGTAAATTATAGATTTGTTTTTTGTTGACTTTGTACCACGCTTCGAGCCTTTGGGGATGAAGCGTGTTTTTCAAATAAACTTTATTATTATTATGTAATATTCACTCTTTATACTTCTACTGCCATTTTAATCTTTATACTTCTATGGCTATATTCAATCTTTATACTTCTACTGCAAAATTCAATCTTTATACTTCTACTGCCATATTAATCTTTATACTTATACCTCAATATTGAATCTTTAAACTTATACATCAAAATTCAATCTTTATACTTATACAGCAATCTGCAATCTTTATACTTATGCATCAATATTCAATCTTAATACTTCTACTGCCATATTAATCTTTATACTTACACAGCAATATTCAATCTTAATACTAATATGGCAATATTCAAGTTCTAAACATATACAGCAATATTCAATCTTTATACTTATATGGCAATATTGAGTCTTTATACTCATATGGCAATATTCAATCTTTATACTTATATGGCAATATTCAATTTTTAAACTTATACGGCAAGATTAATCTTTATACTTATACGGCAATATTCAATCTTTATACTTATAAAGCAATATTCAATCTTTAAACTTATACGGCAATATTCAATTTTTATACATATACTGCAATATTCAATCTTTATACTTATCCGGCAATATTCAAGCTTTACACTTATAAGGAAATATTCAATCTTTATACTTATTAGGCAATATTCAATCTTTATACTTATTAGGCAATATTCAATCTTTACACTTATAAGGCAATAATTCAATCGTTAAATATAGAGAGAATTATGGAAAGAAAGACTCACTTAAATTCTCAGTGCATGGACCAACATTGGATGAAATGTCATCAAGGCGAATATCCTCTGGCAATCCATTATCCAGTCTATTCTCTATGATAAACTGTAAAGTAAACTGACTACTTACTTTCTGCTTGTAAGACAAAATGGTGCAAGACAGCAAAGCAAAATTTAATATAGTGAGTGAAAGTTTATCAAGCAGCACTCTGTCAAAAGGAATATTTCAAACAATTAATAATTTTCGAGGTGTACATTGGAATTGTTCGAGTTCCCCTAACACTAACAGGGTCATTAGAGTTGGGTGCCGCCTGTTCAAGTTCCCCTAACACTAACAGGGCCATTAGAGTTGGGTGCCGCGTGTTCGAGTTCCCCTAACACTAACAGGGCCATTAGAGTTGGGTGCCGCCTGTTTGAGTTCCCCTAACACTAACAGGGTCATTAGAGTTGGGTGCCGCCTGTTCGAGTTCCCCTAACACTAACAGGGTCATTAGAGTTGGGTGCCGCCTGTTTGAGTTCCCCTAACACTAACAGGGCCATTAGAGTTGGGTGCCGCCTGTTCGAGTTCCCCAAACACTAACAGGGTCATTAGAGTTGGGTGCCGCCTGTTCAAGTTCCCCTAACACTAACAGGGTCATTAGAGTTGGGTGCCGCCTGTGGAGAGTTAATCTAATAGGTCTAATTTAGTTAAGTTGACTCCCTCAGACAGACATTCCAATTAAAAGAAATTCAATTCTGAGAGGTACACACAGACAAGAGTATGCACAAACAAATAGAAAGGCATATTTTATACTATAAAAACTGGTGCAAGGCTGCACTATGTATTTCTACACATTTATCTAGCACACATTTGTCTTGTACACATTTTTATTGTACACATTTGTCTTGCACACATATTTTCCATCAATTGAATTACAATTGTACACACTTTTCTTGTACACCCACTCATCATGTACACATTCATCATTTACACACTCATGATGTACACCCTCTTTGTGTAAACATGCATCTTGTATAAATCATCTTGTATAACTTATGTACACACTCATACACTTATGTACACATTCATAATGTACACACTCTTTATGTACACACTCTTTATGTATGCACTCTTCTTGTACATACTCATCTTGTACACACTTGTGTACACACACCCCTCTTGTACACACCCATCATCTACACACTCATCTTGTACACCCATCTTGTACACACCCATCTTGTACAAACTCATCTTGTTTTTATCACTTGAATGAGATTTTCAATGACATGTCAACTGTTCAGTGCTCTCTCAGACTTGGTCAAAATGAGTTAATTTTTTACCCACATTATCGTTAAATCTAGAAATACCCCCACTGACCTTGACAAGTCTGGGATTGCCCCTGGTCAGGTCATCGGGTGAGGCGTACACCTGAGCATGCAACCAATCATCACCTTGGTTCCCGTGACGTACCCAGAGAAACGTTGTGTCGTTAGTGTCTGGTTGGGGATTTAATAGTCAGGTTTAAGTTACAATAATTTGCAACACATTTGAGAAAGTGAGCCTTAGGTCAAAGATTGCCTCTCTACTCTTTAACATAGTTTGTTTAACATATTTTGTGTTTTTGTCTATGTTTTAAATTAAATGACATCAGGAAGACAGCAAGTAAATCTAGGACAACATGAAGACAGCAAGCAGATCTATGACAACAGGAAAAAAAGCAAGTAAATCTATGACAACAGGAAGACAGCAAGTAAATCTTTGAAAACAGAAAGACAACAAGTAAATCAATGACAATAGAAAGACAACAAGTAAATCAATGACAATAGAAAGACAGCAAGTAAATCTAAGACAACAGGAAGACATCAAATAGATCTATGACAACGGGAAGACAACAAGTAAATCAATGACAATAGAAAGACAGCAAGTAAATCTATGACAACAGAAGACATCAAGTAAATCTTTGACAACAGAGAGACATCATGTAAATCTATGACAACAGAAAGACATCATGTAAATCTATGACACTAGGAAGACAGCAAGTAAATCTATGACAATGGGGTCAAAGCAAGTAAATGTATAACAGCAGGAAGACAGCTAGTAAATTTAGGACAACAAGAACACAGAAAGTAGATCTATGACAACAGGAAGACTATGACAACATGAATACAGCAAGTAAATCTATGACAACAGGAAGACGACAAGTAAAAGTTTGAAAAATTATTTTTGTACTTTCTATGTATTCTCAGATATGATTTTCAATTATTTTTGAACTTTCTATGTATTCTCAGATATGACATTCAATTATTTTTGCACTTTCCATGTATTAGCAGATATGACATTCAATTATTTTGTATGGATTATTTGTTAGAAGACTGTCCTCACTGTCTTGATGTTTAAGTCAAGTTATGACTTAAGTCAATGAGCCTTGAAACCTCTTGCCCTGAGTTAAATGTGTGACAGCACTGCTGAATGTCTCTAACCTGTACACAGACATGTTCAATGTGTGACAGCACTGCTGAATGTCTCTAAACTGTACACAAACATGTTCAATGTGTGACAGCACTGCTGAATGTCTCTAAACTGTACACAGACATGTTCAATGTGTGACAGCACTGCTGAATGTCTCTAAACTGTACACAGACATGTTCAATGTGTGACAGCACTGCTGAATGTCTCTAAGCTGTACACAGACATGTTCAATGTGTGACAGCACTGCTGAATGTCTCTAAGCTGTACACAGACATGTTCAATGTGTGACAGCACTGCTGAATGTCTCTAAACTGTACACAGACATGTTCAATGTGTGACAGCACTGCTGAATGTCTCTAAACTGTACACATGCATGTTCAATGTGTGACAGCACTGCTGAATGTCTCTAAGCTGTACACAGACATGTTCAATGTGTGACAGCACTGCTGAATGTCTCTAAACTGTACACAGACATGTTCAATGTGTGACAGCACTGCTGAATGTCTCTAAACTGTACACATGCATGTTCAATGTGTGACAGCACTGCTGAATGTCTCTAAACTGTACACAGACATGTTCAATGTGTGACAGCACTGCTGAATGTCTCTAAACTGTACACAGACATGTTCAATGTGTGACAGCACTGCTGAATGTCTCTAAACTGTACACAGACATGTTCAATGTGTGACAGCACTGCTGAATGTCTCTAAACTGTACACAGACATGTTCAATGTGTGACAGCACTGCTGAATGTCTCTAAACTGTACACAGACATGTTCAATGTGTGACAGCACTGCTGAATGTCTCTAAACTGTACACAGACATGTTTATTAAAACTAGGTTAAATACCTGTCATATAATATCATAATCTTATCTTAGTTACAATGACAAGGCATAGGTTAACTACCTGGCATATTAATATCATAATTGTATTAGTTACAACGACAAGATATATGTCAACAAAAATGATGTGTTAGGAGGCATTCAAGTAAACATTACTTATCATTAAACAATTTGAAACTTTTAAACAAATTTTCTAGTCCCTCACTTTTTGCAAAAATTAATCAACTCAAAGAAAGCTAATGTGAATCAATCAAAGAAGTGATTACCTTTCAAGAGGCGAACATGTAACAAGCCCACTGATGGTCCAGACATCAAATACCAGAACTTCAAGCAAATTCCTTTCTCTAAATGCTCTAGCGGCGGACTCAGCAGACGTGCATAGTCTCCAGAAGTTTTATTGATGGGATAGACCATTATAAATGAACCTAGAAAGAAACAGCTTACATAGTGTTGTGTTTACAAACAGTTTGACTATAAAAAAACTTACATACATTGTGTTTACAAACAGTATAACTGCAAACAAATCATCTAGTGTCCTAAAAAGCATCAAACAACTTTTCTCCATAAGATCTAGTTATGACTTAGCTTTACATTTTGAATGTAAAACATTTGTCAAAAATAAATACGTTTTACAATTGGACGGATATATTGTTACTTAAGTCTGCCACTAAATGTTTTTATTTCAATGTTGTGTTAGTCTGATAAAGTCTAATTCTAGACATTCTGCATCATTTGGTTAAGTTAATGGGCTTGCTGTATTAACATACTTGATAATGAGTTTACTTAATTTAATGGCGCTATCTGCATCTGGTTACTTGGAATAAGTGCCAGATCCAGCTATGACACATTGTAAGACATAGGCCAGAGGACCCCCTTCTATCATACACTATACTATATAGACCAGAGGACATCAATCTATCATACACTGTAGAACATAGGCCAGAGGACCTCCATCTATCATAAATTATTCTATAAAGGCCAGAGGACCTTCATCTATGATACACTGTAGGACATAGGCCGGAGGACCTCAATCTATCATACACTGTAAGATTTAGTCCCCAGGACCTTACAGCCAAGCTTTTATCACTAGGTCTAGACTGATCCCTACTAGAAACCAAAGTCAGACCTTCCGGCCAAGCTTTTATCACTAGCTCTAGACTGATTCCTACAAGAAACCAAAGTCAAGGTTCTAAAACTTATGTCCCTCAAGGCCTCATCTTTTGGCCCATTGAATAGTTTGAGATGTGAAAACTTGACCTATATCAATAATTATGTTATTCTCTAAGATGTAATTTCAAGGTCTGACCTTCCTCTGTTTCCATTGTATGATCATAAGCCCTCCCAGAAAAGGAAAAAGGGCTTTTTGAGGTGATGATCCAATCAAACATGTCTGCACTATCCTGTGTCCAGTAGCAGAGGTCATCAAAGCTGCAGTCTAGCTTAGTGGATGCTGAATGTACAAATAATGGCACATATTTTTTACACTTTAATTACAGTACCCAATACCCTAAGATTATCAGAACCCAATACCTTAAGATTATATGTACCCAATACCCTAAGATAGTCAGTACCCAATGCCCTAAGATTATCAGAACCCAATGATTTATGATTAAAATTACCCAGTACCTTAAGATTATCAGTCCCCAATACCTTAAGATTTTAATTACCTAATACCCTAAGATTATCAGAATCCAATACCTAAAGATTATAAGTACCCAATACCATAAGATTATAAGTACCAATACCTTAAGATTATCAGAGCCCAATACCTTAAAATTATCGGAACCCAATTCCTTAAGGTTATCAGTACCTAATATCTTAAGATTATAAGTGCTCAATACCTTAAGATTATCAGAACCCAAATGTAATGTTTATATGATGTAACTTTTATAGATGGAGGCGGTGTGATTCAGTAAAGTTACTCATAAAAGTAAGCTAATATTGTAAGCTCAATGTAAAGTGATGACTGCCGCAACTATTTCAATAATTCATTCCACTCATCAAAAACTGTCTCACTCTCTTTCTCTCTCTGCCTCTCTCTCTGCCTCTCTCTCTCTCTCTGCTAAGAAGTAACAATATCCAAATGAATAGAATACACATCACTTTAATACATATACTAAATACGTCAAATAATTCATTGACATCAGAATAATATTATAACAATAATTATGTTTGCAATGCTGGGAATACATATATACACAAGTTCAATACTTGATCTAATGTTAATTCAGTAAGTCCATTTGAAAAAATTCAATATGTCCTCTCACATCAAAGTTAGCATGTTCACTCTCATTCTATTTAAAAAACATGAATTCCTTCCACTAGAAAAAAATAGTTCCTTCTTTCTCATGTTATGCATTCTTCAATATCAAATCACTACACCATTGTACGGTTAGAACAAATAAGAGTGGCTTGTGAAAAATCATTGTCATTTGCATAATTAACATGCTTTGTTACACCAACACCTTAAGATTATTAGAAACCAATACCGTAAGATTATAAGTGCCTAATACCTTAAGGTTATTAGTACCCAATACCTTAAGATTATCAAAACCCAATACCTTAAGATTATCAGAACCCAATACCTTAAGATTATCAGTACCCAATACCTTAAGATTATCAGAACGCAATACCTTAAGATTATAAGTACCCAATACCTTAAGATTATCAGAACCCAATACCTTAAGATCATCAAAACCCATTACCTTAAGATTGTAAGTACCCAATACCTTAAGATTATCAGTACTCAATACTTTAAGATTATCCACTACTTAATAAAAGAAACATATCATTAACAATACTAACATGAGAAGTGTTAATTAAATAATTTAATTCTATGTTGATGTTCTAAGACATACTAACTGATTGTACAAATGGACACAATGTTCTAAGATGTACTAATTGATTGAACAAATAGACTCAATGGCCTAAGACAGGGGTCTCAAACTCACAGCCGGAGGGCCATTAGCGGCACGTAAGATGATATTTTGCAGCCCAATAACTGAGAGCAAAGTTAGTGTTAATGCGGCCCGCACATTTTCCCCAATTCGTAGGCAATCTACAATGTGACCCTCCGCAACGGTTTCAGTCAAATCTCACCAAACAGTCTAATTATGATTTTATTATGTTTTAACAGGTTTGGACCTTGATTATAATGATCAAAACCGTTTTAAACTCAAACTTAAAGTTTTTATTTCATAGCAACTTTATGAGACAAACATGCAACCAAAGTACGGTGGTAAGAAAACACACTTCGAATATTGTATATATAAATATATCAAAAGTTTTAAAAGTCATTGACAGGGTAATGCACAACCATCATTGTGTAAATCGTAGCAACCTGACACAGCACCAAAGAATCCCTATTAAAATTGCCACTAGTGTGTACGACTGACAAGTGACTAGTGAGTACGACTGACAAGTGACTAGTGAGTACGACTGACAAGTGACTAGTGAGTACAACTGACAAGTGACTAGTGAGTACGACTGACAAGTGACTAGTGAGTACGACTGACAAGTGACTAGTGAGTACGACTGACAAGTGACTAGTGAGTACGACTGACAAGTGACTAGTGAGTACGACTGACAAGTGACTAGTGTGTACAACTGACAAGTGACTAGTGAGTATGACTGACAAGTGACTAGTGTGTACGACTGACAAGTGACTAGTGAGTACAAGTGACTAGTGTGTACGACTGACAAGTGACTAGTGAGTACAACTGACAAGTGACTAGTGAGTACAAGTGACTAGTGAGTACGACTGACAAGTGACTAGTGAGTACGACTGACAAGTGACTAGTGAGTACGACTGACAAGTGACTAGTGTGTACGACTGACAAGTGACTAGTGAGTACGACTGACAAGTGACTAGTGAGTACGACTGACAAGTGACTAGTGAGTACGACTGACAAGTGACTAGTGAGTATGACTGACAAGTGACTAGTGAGTACGACTGACAAGTGACTAGTGAGTATGACTGACAAGTGACTAGTGAGTACGACTGACAAGTGACTAGTGAGTACGACTGTCAAGTGACTAGTGTGTACAACTGACAAGTGACTAGTGAGTACGACTGACAAGTGACTAGTGTGTACGACTGACAAGTGACTAGTGAGTACGACTGATAAGTGACTAGTGAGTATGACTGACAAGTGACTAGTGAGTACGACTGACAAGTGACTAGTGAGTACGACTGACAAGTGACTAGTGAGTACGACTGACAAGTGACTAGTGAGTACGACTGACAAGTGACTAGTGTGTACGACTGACAAGTGACTAGTGTGTACGACTGACAAGTGACTAGTGTGTATGACTGACAAGTGACTAGTGAGTATGACTGACAAGTGAGGGGAATTCAGAGTCTGTCAGCTTGGTCACTTTTAAAATAGGGTTAGTCTAGTCAAAAAGGCTTTTCTACGATAAAAAAATTCAAAATTCATTCTCCCTCACTAAAATCTTCCTTGACATCAATAACTGATAAATATTGCCTGCTCCTGCCTTCTGTTTGAACACGTTTTAGGGTTTAAAATCGCTAGTGGGAATCGCCATTTTTTTATTTTACGCTTTTTCATCTCATTTTTATCAGAAACTCATTATTATCATTGCATTTATTAGCTGAATATTTTCACTTTAAATCACCAGGAATTTTATTTTCTTACTAAGGGTATACTGCCGTTAACAATGATACACAATTTTGATGGTCGGATCTACTTGTGGAGTTAAGGGGTGACGCGATTCTCAATATTTGAGTTTTAATGTCTTGTTGGTCTAATTTTTGGAACAAAGTAGCATAAGTATGTGATGTGCAGTGAATTGTTATTGTTTTATCCAAAATTAATGTAGATTTATTTGATGTTATCTAAAGCTGTAGAAAAGTATGTGTTGCTTCAGTCTCAGCCAAAAGGTCATTGTTACCAACCTTCTTTTTTTAAATGCTAGCGCAAAACTCGCTTTGGTGATATTTGACTGAAACCATCATGGATGGTCACATATTGCATTCTACTTTAAATTATCTAGCAATAAGTGACCCTCCACAATGGTTTCAGTCGTAAGTCACCAAAGCTAGTTTGCATACCTCATAAATTACGTCATAATTTGGGAATTCAATCTACTACTGCTCATTTATCATGTTGGTTTCTAAATCTACCTAAGGGAAAAGATAAAGAAGCTGCCAGGTCTCTGGCAACAAGGAGCATCAAGGAGTAGGAGGAAGTAAATGAAGCCTAGTTCTGAGAACAAGTTCAGATTGTAACAGTTGTACATTACTGATTTTGTCATCGCTTTTTGTGTGGAATACTTGGTGCAGCCTAGTCTCACTCAGACTCTACCTCTGGCAGCCCCAGATAATTTGAGTTTGAGACCTCTGGTCTACATACCAATTGATTGTAGAAATCGACTCAAAGGTCTAGGTCATACTAACTGTTTGTAGAAATAGACTGAGCAATCAAACAATGAAATCTCTCTTAAAGTGTGTAATGTAATTAACAGCCAACTGTTTGGAATTTTTACACATCTTAGCTAACATCATTAAAGAGAAGTGCTTGTTTACATGTGTTGACATCTGGACATTCATAAAACTAACTTTTGGTACATGGTGTTTTAAGAAAAAAAAACTGAATACATCTAAAATGTATCTATTTGCTCAGTGAATAAATCGACTGACTTACGATACTCAACAATTGTTGGTGATGGAATGACTGGGCTTTGTATTTCTGTACAACTGCTGTAACTGAACCTCAAGTCATCAATGGCCATTCCTCCCTCTTGTGCAAAGAGAAGTTCACTCTTGATAACATACTGAACAGAAAAACATGGAGGAAGTTCAGCTGAAGAAGTTTATGAACATTAAATTGATAGCATCAAATTTGACATCAATGATCTCCCAATAAACTTGAGTTATATTGATATAATCCTATCCTCAAATTGTTGCAATCGTTATATTGATATAATCCTATCCTCAAATGGTTGCAATCGTTATATTGATTTAATTCTATTCTCAAATTGTTGCAATAGTTATATTGATATAATCCTATTCTCAAATGGTTGCAATCGTTATATTGATATAATCCTATCCTCAAATTGTTGCAATCGTTATATTGATATAATTCTATTCTCAAATGGTTGCAATAGTTATATCTTCTTCTATATCTTAAGGGCCCACGATCAATTTATTGATCATTTTGGCTCCTATGCATGTAGATGGGATTTGCAATGTTTCTGTTACTGGCGTTGATGAGGAAATTATGCACTAGGGGTTTGAAGGCTTGAGGCAATAGACACAAATGTGTCTAGTGTTGTCGCCTCAACTGTTCCTTTTGAAAGATGGTTCCAGTCCCTGATTGTCTCGGGCAGGAATGAGCAGCTCCTATACTGGCTTCTTGCTGGTATGAGCCTGAATTGCCTGTCATGGTCTCGTCGCTGTCTATGGGGGAGAGGGACGAGTTTCTGTTTAATACTGGAACAGTGGACCAGCCCATTATTTATCTTGTACATCATGGAGAGCCTGGATTGTCGTCGTCGTTTCTCCAATGGTGACCAGCCTAATGTTTCTAGCATGCTGCCAACACTAGAGGTATTCCTGTAGCGGTTTAGGACAAAGCGTGCTGCTCGTCGCTGGACCGCCTCCAACCTGTCAATGCTCTTCTGGGTAAATGGGTCCCAGACTGAAGATGCATAATCTAAAATCGGACGGATAAAGGCTTTATATGCTCTTTCTTTCACACAGGAGTTGCCAATCTTTAGATTTCGCCTTAAGAACCCCAAGGCTTGGTTTGCTTGGTTACATACATTGTTAATATGCTCGTCCCAGCGGACCTCTCTTTGAATGGTAACACCCAGGTACTTTACGGAGGAAACTTGCTCAAGAATATGGCCGTGCAGTTTGTATTGGTAGTGTAGAGGAGTACAACTTCTAGAGATTGATAGTGTCTGGCACTTGGCAGGATGAAATTCCATGTCCCAGCTCATCTCCCACTCAGCTAACAGATTGAGATCCTGTTGTAGCTGGTCCTGGTCAGATCTGTTGGCGATCGTCCTATACACTGCTGTGTCATCTGCAAACAGTCTTGCCTGTGATGTCAGTTTCTCCGGTAGGTCATTAATGTATGCTAGGAACAAACAGGGGCCCAGGACTGATCCCTGGGGGACCCCTGACTTCACATTGACAAAGGAGGAGCTTGTACCGCCCACCACTACTGCTTGGCGTCGGTGGCTGAGGAAGCTAGAGATCCATGTTTTAGTGGTGCCTTGAATCCCATATCTCTGGAGTTTGTGTAGAAGCAAACTATGATTCACCCGGTCAAATGCTTTTGCGAAGTCCATTACTAGCACGTCAGTCTGCTTGTGGTTCTCCAGATTGGTCATCAAGTCTTCTACAAATTCGAGAAGCTGGGTCTCACATGATCTATTGACTCGGAAGCCATGTTGACAGTCATTGAGTATATTTTGGCTTTCAAGATGCTTCATGACTGTGCTTACGATTATGTGCTCCAACAGTTTGCAGACCACGCTGGTGAGGGATATCGGACGATAGTTGGCAGAGTCGGAATGCTTCCCTTTCTTGTAAATTGGAGTGACATGCGCTGTTCTCCCGTCAGCTGGAACATTTCCTGTGCATAGTGACGATTGGAAGAGGATTGTCAGTGCAGGAGCAATTTCTTTGGCTAATTCTTTGAGCACTCGTGGTTTGATGTTGTCAGGACCACATGCTTTGTAAGGGTTAATGGTATTGAGGAGGGCAAACACACCTTGTTCTGATATCTGGATATCTCCCATGACAGGGTAGGCTCTGTTCATCATTTTGGTCTTCAGAAGGAACTCAGTCTCAGAGTACTCTCTACCGTCACCAAAGACCGACTGGAACTGCTGATTGAGTATCCCCGCCTCTGCTTTTGGGTCAGATGTCAATTGGCCATCCCACCTCAAGGGGGAAACTCCAGCGTTTGACGACTTTTGGTGCTTCACATAGCTCCAGAAGCGCTAGTTCTTGACATCCCTGGTCGGGGTGTCTTCCTCTGAGAAGATGCCGTTCATGTAGTTCCAATACGATCTACGCAATAAGCGTTGAATGGTTCGGCGGAGTCTCAGTAACTCCTCTCTCAGTTCAATCGAGCCATTTTTCTTCATACGTTTGTATTGGCGGTCTCTCCTGTGGATGAGCCTATGGATTATTGTTATAATCCTATCCTCAAATTTTTGCAATAGTTATATTGATATAATCCTATCCTCAAATAGTTGCATTAGTTTTATTGATATAATTCTATCCTCAAATGGTTGCACTAAAAATTCTTAATTAATACATTTAGATTCCTGGTTATTTTAATTGGATGGCAAGATTCTCTGCTCATGAATGCAATATCCGGTTTTCAATGATCTTATCAATCCATCAAACAATAAAAAATACAATAACATGGAATGTTCTCCAATTAAGTAGAACCATCTTTGTCCTATTTTAAAAAAATAAAATCTTACCCTCAAAAGGTCAGACCAGTAGTATACTTGGAAAACTTGCCGAATTCATTCTTATCATTAGTTGCCGAAGAGCCTTCTTATTGACACAAAACACTCAAACCTAAAACATATATCTGGGCCAGGATGGATTTAGATTGTTATCACTGGAGGTAACATAATATTATCTGGCATTCCAACAACGATACAATGGCACACAAGTTTCCAGCAAATCAGATTTTTTCTTCCTTACAATAGCTTGAGAATGTGAATGCTCAGAACACACCTGGAAAGGTTGTGTCATAGAGAAGTTAAACACTGAACACACCTGGAAAGGTTGTGTCATAGAGAAGTTAAACACTGAACTCACCTGGAAAGGTTGTGTCAAAGAGAAGTTAAACACAGAACTCACCTGGAAAGGTTGTGTCATACAGAAGTTAAACACTGAACTCACCTGGAAAGGTTGTGTCATACAGAAGTTAAACACTGAACTCACCTGGAAAGGTTGTGTCAAAGAGAAGTTAAACACTGAACTCACCTCAAAAGGTTGAATCATAGAGAAGTTAAACACTGAACTCACCTGGAAAGGTTGTGTCATACAGAAGTTAAACACTGAACTCACCTGGAAAGGTTGTGTCATAGAGAAGTTAAACACTGAACTCACCTGGAAAGGTTGTGTCAAAGAGAAGTTAAACACTGAACTCACCTCAAAAGGTTGAGTCATAGAGAAGTTAAACATGACATGTTTCCATTGGCCTCCTTCAACTCCAGAGACTTGGTAAATAGGCTCCATATTAACAAATTCACCTGTCACTTCAGCCATGACGGTGAGACCAAACGTTGGAACTGTCAGTGGGGACAAGTCAGTGGACAAGTTAATAAAGTATAAAAATGGGTGGGGGTGGAATTCATTTTGTAAATGGATTGACACATAAATATAGTAATGCCGCTACCTACACCAAGGTCAAGGTGACTCTAAATTCTATTAATTGATTCTTGTCAACTCCTCAACACAGGTTAAACTAAGTGAACATGATTTTGTTTGAGAACCATGTCAGCTCTTCTATGTGCATGACAGCTCATATATGTGCATGTCAGCTCATCTATGTGCATGTCAGCTCATCTATATGCATGTCAGCTCATTTATGTGCATGTCAGCTCATCTATGTACATGTCAGCTCATCTATGTGCATGTCAGCTCATCTATATGCATGTCAGCTCATCTATGTGCATGTCAGCTCATCTATGTGCATGTCAACTCATCTATGTACATGTCAGCTCATCTATGTACATGTCAGCTCATCTATGTGCATGTCAGCTCATCTATGTGCATGTCAACTCATCTATGTGCATGTCAGCTCATCTGTGTGCATGTCAACTCATCTATGTGCATGTCAGCTCATCTATGTGCATGTCAACTCATCTATGTGCATGTCAGCTGAAATCTTCTTCCAACTACTTGATCAACGGTTTTAGACTTCACTATGTATTTCAATGAATTCATTCCATTCAGTGGTATCACATTGTAAGGCTACCATAAAACAATCTTTGTCAGTAACCTAACCCTGTCTTATGTGGACTCTTAGTGGCTAGCCTAACCCTGTCTTATGTGGACTCTTAGTGGCTAACCTAACCCTGTCTTATGTGGACTCTTAGTGGCTAACCTAACCCTGTCTTATGTGGACTCTTAGTGGCTAGCCTAACCCTGTCTTATGTGGACTCTTAGTGGCTAGCCTAACCCTGTCTTATGTGGACTCTTAGTGGCTAGCCTAACCCTGTCTTATGTGGACTCTTAGTGGCTAGCCTAACCCTGTCTTATGTGGACTCTTAGTGGCTAGCCTAACCCTGTCTTATGTGGACTCTTAGTGGCTAGCCTAACCCTGTCTTATGTGGACTCTTAGTGGCTAGCCTAACCCTGTCTTATGTGGACTCTTAGTGGCTAGCCTAACCCTGTCTTATGTGGACTCTTAGTGGCTAGCCTAACCCTGTCTTATGTGGACTCTTAGTGGCTAGCCTAACTCTGTCTTATGTGGACTCCTAGTGGCTAGCCTAACCCTGTCTTATGTGGACTCTTAGTGGCTAGCCTAACCCTGTCTTTTGTAGTATGGACTCTCAGTGGCTAACCTAACCCTGTCTTTTGTAGTGTGGACTCTAAGTGGTTAACCTAGCCCTGTCTTGTAGTCCTATGTAGTATGCATTCTTAGCCACTAACCATTAGGTCCAAAGCTGAAGTACCAAAAAGATAAACATATTTCTGGGCCAGGCGGCAGCCAGGGACTGAAGAGATAAGCATTAGAACGGCCAGTTGAATCTATGCTGACATAGTATCCTGAAATGTTCATAAGTATATTGTTATGACAGTTGAATCTATGCTGACATAGTATCCTGAAATGTTCATAAGTATATTGTTATGACAGTTGAATATATGAAGACATAGTATCCTGAAATGTTCATAAGTATATTGTTATGACAGTTGAATCTATGAAGACATAGTATCCTGAAATGTTCATAAGTATATTGTTATGACAGTTGAATCTATGAAGACATAGTATCCTGAAATGTTCATAAGTATATTGTTATGACAGTTGAATCTATGAAGACATAGTATCCTGAAATGTTCATAAGTATATTGTTATGACAGTTGAATCTATGAAGACATAGTATCCTGAAATCTTCATAAGTATATTGTTATGACAGTTGAATCTATGCTGACATAGTATCCTGAAATGTTCATAAGTATATTGTTATGACAGTTGAATCTATGAAGACATAGTATCCTGAAATGTTCATAAGTATATTGTTATGACAGTTGAATCTATGCTGACATACTATCCTGAAATGTTCATAAGTATATTGTTATGACAGTTGAATCTATGAAGACATAGTATCCTGAAATGTTCATAAGTATATTGTTATGACAGTTGAATCTATGATGACATAGTATCCTGAAATGTTCATAAGTATATTGTTATGACAGTTGAATCTATGAAGACATAGTATCCTGAGCCTCCTAAACAATGTTAACATTGTCAAATATTTCGTTGTTTAAAATATTCCGATGGCAAATCTTCCGTCAAACCTTGTGTCAACACTAGTTTCTTTTGGAAATCGCCTCTCACTTGGTCACAACACTGACTGGTGTCATTTATACTTGACTGTACTATTTCAATTAACTCAAACACTGAAATGTCACATTAAGAAATGGCGTCAGCGGGCCGTCAGCTAATGCTCTTTATGCCCTCCCAAAGCAACCCCCCTCCCTAAGCGCCCTATCGGTCCGCGAAGCGACATGTTGGAAATTCCCTTTGCCAGGACAGCCCCCCCCCCATCCGAGTCCGCTCGATTGGGTTCCGCTGGGGGCGGCCCAAGACCAAAGACATCCGGTTGGTCCGACACTGTGTTAGCACACAGTGCACACGATCGACTTTCTCAGGAGTCAGGATGGTAAATTTACGTCCGATCTTCCCCCACCCATCCCGGGGAAGCGTCGGACACCCTTTAAGAGGGTTTCTACAGTGGGTTTCCACAACACAACTAATTTACGAAGTAGCTGGGACGAATTGGTTGCCTTGGAGCAGCTTCTCAGGGTTGCATAGTAAGAATCATCGGCTAGAGGTTACCACCTTCGCCTCTACTCTCATATCCATTAATGGCAACTTGTAATCATGATCCCTACCCTGTCTCTGCCTTTACTTTCAATTGTGAAGCGTCACAGCTGGCAGCCCTGTAGGTGATGTTTTATTTACGGCAGGTACAGAGCACGTCCATTGTCTGCACACTCAGGGAGCGCCACAGTGGTCTTGTTCCCTGGGTAACGTCGAGGGGGTTGGTGGCCGACGTCTCCTAATCGACACGCAACCACAGACTTGTCAACCAGAGCCCATGGGGAAACTCAAACACTGAATAGTCCATTATACACTTTGCGTTTACTTGACAGTACTAAAAATCGACTACTTACATCCAGTATAAAATATCATCCAGCAAAACCCTGCAGAAAATCTAACACAAAAAAACTATCTCACTCTCTCAAATGGTTCTCTCCCTTTTTTCCCCAAACTCCATGCACCCGTACTTGATATAACAAGAGTTCACAATCATCCACTTAATGCCCTTAGTCACAAATCACAATACACACTGTACCTCTGAATCCATGCCCTTGACAGACATTCCAATTGTTAGCCAACTAAACAATGTTAACATCCTCAATTGTTAGCCTACTAAACAATGTTAGCATCCCAATTGTTATCCTACTAAACAATGATAACATCCCCAATTATTAGCGTACTAAACAATGTTAACATCCCAATTGTTAGCCTACTAAACAATGTTAACATCCCCAATTGTTATCCTACTAAACAATGATAACATCCCCAATTATTAGCGTACTAAACAATGTTAACATCCCAATTGTTAGCCTACTAAACAATGTTAACATCCCAATTGTTATCCTACTAAACAATGATAACATCCCCAATTATTAGCCTACTAAACAATGTTAGCATCCCAATTGTTAGCCTACTAAACAATGTTAACATCCCCAATTGTTAGCCTACTAAACAATGTTAGCATCCCAATTGTTAGCCTACTAAACAATGTTAGCATGCCAATTGTTAGCCTACTAAACAATGTTAGCATCCCCAATTGTTAGCTACTAAACAATGTGAGCATCCCAATTGTTAGCCTACTAAACAATGTTAACATCCCCAATTGTTAGCCTACTAAACAATGTTAGCATCCCAATTGTTAGCCTACTAAACAATGTTAGCATCCCAATTGTAATCCTACTAAAACAATGATAACATCCCCAATTATTAGCGTACTAAACAATGTTAGCATCCCCAATTGTAAGCCTACTAAGCAATGTTAGCATCCCAATTGTTAGCCTACTAAACAATGTTAGCATCCCAATTGTAATCCTACTAAAACAATGATAACATCCCCAATTATTAGCGTACTAAACAATGTTAGCATCCCCAATTGTAAGCCAACTAAGCAATGTTAACATCTCCCATTGTTAGCTTCCTAAAAGAAAGACTTTCAATTGTTTGTCTATTGATTGATTTGCTCTTTGTGTTCATCCTAAGATCACAGAATACCTCATAATAAAAGTTCCATCAAAATGAAATGAGTGCAAGCCACAGAGAGTTTGGAACCAATGTTCAGAATGGGACCGACCCATTTTTGTTGTGGTTGTTTTTGTCAACACACGACACTGCTGTCACATTAACTTATGTCACTTAGATTTAGTTAAACCTTTGCTACTGTCAACAAACCTTTGCAAATGTTAACAAACCTTTGCTAATGTCAAAAAACGTTTGCAAATGTTAAAAAAGCTTTGCTAATGTCAACAAACCTTTGCTAATGTCAACAAACCTTTGAAAATGTTAACAAAGCTTTGCTAATGTCAAAAAACGTTTGCAAATGTTAAAAAAGCTTTGCTAATGTCAACAAACCTTTGCTAATGTTAACAAAGCTTTGCTAATGTCAACAAACCTTTGGTAATGTCAACACGAATGTCAACAAATCTATCCAAACTTAAGATCTTCTATGTAAGTGACTAAACAGGAAATGACATCACAGGTGTCAAATTTGTAAAAACCTACCCATAGATGATGACGTGGTATGATCCACAGGTGGGTGAGTAGCGATTGTGTTCCCTCTGTTTCTCACCCAGGCTCCCGGCTCGTACACATTGAAGCCACACATTCCCCGTTCAAAGTCACATGAGCCCTGTGCTGGACACGCCCCAAACTCTAAAAGTATGTCATCGACACATATGTCAGTGGGGACTCCTGATGGAACTGAGCCTTGGAAGATCAGCTGAGAAGCGGAAACAAAAGTTTGACACACATGAACTTAAAAAGTCCACACAGTTTTGACACACATGAACTTCAATAGTTCACACCGTTTTGAAACACACATCCACATTAATGTTAAAAAAAAATTATTTTCAATCTCTGCTTCTACTACACGTACCCTGAAATTGGAACTTGTCTGCAAGGTTTTCTGTGCATACTGCCAAAAAATACCATTGCCAATGGCAGTCCAGATACTGACAGCATCACCATCACCAGGCTGATAGAAGACCTCAAGGCCACTCGTTTTATTCATGTCAATGAAGTACCAAAATGTTAAGCACATCGGGCCGGCAACTCCCGGATACACTGGACTAATTAGGTCAGCCTTTTCACCAACATTATGTCCGAGAACGCCCATCTTAATGTAATGGCCTGGTTTCAACAGAAAGTGATTTAAAAAAATTACAACTTAAGGAGTTGACCATTTAAAGTTTTTAAAAGTTACAGAGTTCATAAATTGTAGAATTAAAATCCTGTTAAAATTCTTTGGTAATCATAGTATTATAACAACAGATTTCCCACAAAATTTAACTTAAATCTCATAATAAGAGTCTACAGTTAGTAGCCATGATACAGGATCTCCTCAGTAAAGACTAGAAATATAAAAGAAATAGAGAAACAAAAATATGTTTCTTCTTTATGTAGTACACAATTACATAGCATATAATGCCCTTTAACAAAAAATCAACAAGGTCCATATAAGACATTCTGACAGGAGCCCCATTCAACACTGTCTATAAAAGACATTCTGACAGGAGCCCCATTCAACACTGTCTATATAAGGCATTCTGACAGGAGTCCCATTCAACACTGTCTATGTAAGACATTCTGACCAGAGCCCCATTCAACACTGTCTATATAAGACATTCTGACAGGAGCCCCATTCAACACTGTCTATATAAGACATTCTGACAGGAGCCCCATTCAACACTGTCTATATAAGACATTCTGACCGGAGCCCCATTCAACACTGTCTATATAAGACATTCTGACCGGAGCCCCATTCAACACTGTCTATATAAGACATTCTGACAGGAGCCCCATTCAACACTGTCTATATAAGACATTCTGACCGGAGCCCCATTCAATACTGTCTATATAAGACATTCTGACCGGAGCCCCAAACAGTTTACTCTCAAAATGTCAAAAATAAAAATGTTTTTTGTACAATACAAATGGACAGTGTCATAGTGCTAAATCTCAAAATGCCATATCGCAAAATACATGCTTGTGGGCCATATGGCAAAATATATGCTTGGGGGCCATATTGCAAAATATATGATTGTGGGCCATTTGACAAAATATAGGATTGTGGGCCATATGACAAAATTTACAATTATAAAAAATATGCTATAACAACATACACTATAACAACATATGCTATAACATACACTATAACATACACTATAAAAACATTTTAAAGCATACATTACAACAAGATATGGTATAATAAAACAACTTATGCTATATCAAACTTCACAATAACAATACATGCTATTACAAAACAACATATGCTATATCAACATTCACAATAACAATACATGCTATTACAAAACAACATATGCTATATCAACATTCACAATAAGAATACATGCTATTACAAAACAACATATGCTATATCAACATACACAATAACAATACATGCTATTACAAAACAACATATGCTATATCAACATTCACAATAACAATACATGCTATTACAAAACAACATATGCTATATCAACATACACAATAACAATACATGCTATTACAAAACAACATATGCTATAACTACATACACAAGAAAAACATAGACTATAACTTGCTATTATCACATGATTTACCATTTGCATTTAAAGTTGTATGGTCCATTGGTGGATTCAGAAAGTTGTATTCTTTTCCACCATCCGTTGCATTGGATGCGGCTAGTAATGTCCAATCCAGTTGGTCAGTTGTGCTTTGCTCAAAGCCACACATGTCATTTTCAAAATTACAAAAAGCTGGAGAAAGAGACAGTGATGCCATGTCTTTATTTTATTAAATGTTTTGTTCTGATTGAGTACTGTGTGCTATTTAACTTAATGTTTTGTAACCCTAAAGTGAGATCAGATCTGTCACAGAAGCCATTTTGACCTTAAAGAGCTGACCATCTGATCACTTCTCAATTTCCTTACTAAATGTCTGTAGTACACTTACTTGATACAGGACAAGGCAAAGGATAGAAGGATATGTCATCTAGTGCTATGCGAGCATAGGAAGAAGCCACGTATCCAAATGCTTCAAACACAATCTGCAGAGAAAATTAATTTTAAAGATCACATCATCATACACATTATTTGAAACTTTGAAAATCTGACATCAGTAAAGTGCATGCATTTGATAATGTGACATCACCAAAACCCCAGAGGAAAAAGGCTCAAAGCAGACCTAGGCTTAGGTGGATAGATGATGAAGAAAAAGGTATATAGCAGTTGAAAGTCCAAGCATGGAAAAGAAAGGCACTAGTTAGGTCTGAGTGGAAGGAAGTGGTGAGGCAGGCCAAAGCCCTACATGGGCTGTAGCGCCAAAGGGATGGATGGATTGAGTCATTTTTCTATTGACTTACATAGACTTTCTCATCAAGTCTGACATCTATTCAAATGAAACTGAGTCACCCACTGTCTGACATCAACCCCAGTTATAAGATGATTGACATCACTCCATTTGGTCCCTTTATCCTAATCCAACATAATGACCTGCTGTGTTTTATCCTAATCCAACATCATGACCTGCTGTGTTTTATTATTATCCAACATAATGACCTTCTGTGTTTTATTCTAATCCAACATAATGACCTTCTGTGTTTTATTCTAACCCAACATAATGACCTGCTGTGTTTTATTCTAACCCAAAATAATGACCTTCTGTTTTCTTCTAACCCAACATAATGACCTGCTGTGTTTTATTCTAATCCAACATAATGACCTGTTGTGTTTTATTCTAATCCAACATAATGACCTGCTGTGTTTTATTCTAATCCAACATAATGACCTTCTGTTTTATTCTAATCCAACATAATGAACTTCTGTTTTATTCTAATCCAGCATAATGACCTGCTGTGTTTTATTCTAATCCAACATAACGACCTGCTGTGTTTTATCCTAATCCAACATACTGACCTGCTGTGTTTTATTCTAATCCAACATAATGACCTGCTGTGTTTTATCCTAATCCAACATACTGACCTGCTGTGTTTTATTCTAATCCAACATAATGACCTTCTGTTTTATTCTAATCCAACATAATGACCTTCTGTGTTTTAATCTAATCCAACATAATGAGCTTCTGTTTTCTTCTAATCCAACATAATGACCTTCTGTTTTCTTCTAATCCAACATAATGACCTTCTGTTTTATTCTAATCCAAAATAATGACCTTCTGTTTTATTCTAATCCAACATAATGACCTTCTGTTTTATTCTAATCCAACATAATGACTTTCTGTTTTATTCTAATCCAACATAATGACCTTCTGTGTTTTATTCGAGTCCAACATAATGACCTTCTGTGTTTTAATTGAATCTAAGATAATGACCTTCTGTTTTCTTCTAATCCAACATAATGACCTTCTGTTTTCTTCTAATCCAAAATAATGACCTTCTGTTTTCTTCTAATCCAACATAATGACCTTCTGTTTTCTTCTAATCCAACATAATGACCTGCTGTGCCAGTGAAACAAATTTCCCTTTTGTCAGTAATTTAATGAATACATTTTTGTTATATCCCGTGTCAGACCTGAAAATGTCCTGAGGGTTTGACTGGCGCCTGGCCACGTTTCCATGAGTTGACAGAGTAGGACTGTGAGAAGATCATCTTCTTGACATCACCTTCTACTTGGTAGATATTCAGAAAATTATTAGTTCCATACATGTTGTAGAAGAATGAGAGGCACCCACTTTTCAAACCTTGGGGATCTAGTTCACCAGTAGCAAGTCTTGCTTCTGAAACAACAGACAGTAACAGAATGTCATGGGCTGCACAAAATAATTGACCCAATACACCAGTAGCAAGTCTGACTTTGACTTCTGACAATACACATTTACAGCATGTCAAACAAGCTCATTCTTTCACTCATTGTTAAATATGTACAAAGTGTGTCTATGATGTGACACAACCGATACAAAGTGTATTTATGATGCGACACAACTGATACAATGTGTGTCTATGATGTGACACAACTGATACAAAGAGTGTCTATGATGTGACACAACTGATACAAAGTGTGTCTATGATATGACACAACTGATACAAAGTGTGTCTATGATATGAAACAACTGATACTAGGTGTGTCTATGCTATGACACAACTGATACAAAGTGTGTCTATGATATGAAACAACTGATACTAGGTGTGTCTATGCTATGACACAACTGATACAAAGTGTGTCTATTATATGACACAACTGATACTAGGTGTGTCTATGATGTGACACAACTGATACAAAGTGTGTTTATGACATGACACAACTGATACAAAGTATGTCTATTATATGACACAACTGATACAAAGTGTGTCTATGATATGACACAACTGATACTAGGTGTGTCTATGATGTAACACAACTGATACAAAGTGTGTGTATGATGTGACACAACTGATACCAGGTGTGTCTGTTATAGAACTACATTGACACAAGGGGCACATCCATAAATGTCGTCATGCAAATTTTGCCAAAGTTTTACCCCCCCCCTAATCATCACAAAAGTTAGACCCCCCACAAATAGAGTGTCACAAATCTATGCACCCCCACCCAACCCACCCCCCCCCATAAAAATTCCCTGTAGCCTGTGTCCACTTCTGTCCTTTACAAACCCTTTTAAGAAATTCAACTCCCATGGATATCAAATTACTGCACCTGTGTCAGAAACATTTCACTAGAGCAGTGGTTTTTAAGCAGGAGTAAAAGTACCTCCCCGGCCTTGAAGTATGGAAGTCAAGAAAATTGTTTTCAGTGGCGTAGCTAGGGGGCTGCGGACCGGTCCGGTGGACACCATCTCAGGGGGTGACACCATCTCAGGGGGTGACACCATCTCAGGGGGTGACACCATCTCAGGGGGTGACACCATCTCAGGGGGTGACACCATCTCAGGGGGTGACACCATCTCAGGGGGTGACACCAAATTGAAAAATTGCGTACTTACAGCGCCCACACAGCTCAGTCTAACCAAATTTCATAAAAGGATAATCGACGGCACGTACATTTTCCACCCGTGTAACCAATCCAAATGCGTATTTTTATTAAAATTTCAAGGTTGATGCGTCAGCAATTAGGTTACCTTATTATTAAGTCAGAAACACGCCGTTTTGACCATGATTCAATGCCCAGCGAAGTGCTTGGTAACTTTTGTAAGTGACAGGAAGCTATGTTTATCTCAATGCTTAGAAATTAAGCTATCCCTGTGATAACAAAAAGCGATTTTAAGTAAATTTTACTTTTCTATAATATCTCCCAACCTTCAATTAATTTGTTGTTGTTCTTGTTGTCTGTTGTTATACTGTGGACTAAGTTTAACAAGAAGAATTATGGAAGTGGGGGTTGGGGGGGTGGTGGCACCATGAGCTTACTGGACCGGGTGACAACAACCCTAGCTACCGGACCGGTTGACACCAACCCTAGCTACCGGACCGGATGACACCAACCCTAGCTACTGGACCAGTTGACACCAACCCTAGCTATCGGACCGGTTGACACCAACCCTAGCTACTGGACCGGTTGACACCAACCCTAGCTCCCAGACCGGTTGACACCAACCCTAGCTACCGGACCAGTTGACACCAA
>CAXITT010000020.1:1922381-1937689 GCA_964033795.1 Lymnaea stagnalis | reverse complement strand
AGACATCTTGTCTACCTTTCCAGCCACACATACCTCTATACCGAGACATCTTGTCTACCTTTCCAGCCACACATACCTCTATACCAAGACATCTTGTCTACCTTTCCAGCCACACATACCTCTATACCAAGACATCTTGTCTACCTTTCCAGCCACACATACCTCTATACCGAGACATCTTGTCTACCTTTCCAGCCACACATACCTCTATACCGAGACATCTTGTCTACCTTTCCAGCCACACATACCTCTATACCGAGACATCTTGTCTACCTTTCCAGCCACACATACCTCTATACCGAGACATTTTGTCTACCTTTCCAGCCACACATACCTCTATACCGAGACATTTTGTCTACCTTTCCAGCCACACATACCTCTATACCGAGGCTCATTGTTAAAGTTGACAAAGATGAAGTAGCCAGAGCCTGTGGTGTGATCTCTATCTAGGCCAGCGTGGGAGGAAGATGTGTCCTTGTTAGCTCTGATCCATTCACCACTTTGAGTGTAATCATTAAAATAGCCACACCAGTCATCCTCAAAGTCACAGTTGACACCTACGGGCAAACATTACAGAAAGCCATTGTCAAAGTCACAGTTGACACCTACGGGCAAACATTACAGAAAGTCATTGTCAAAGTCACAGTTGACACCTACAGGCAAACATTACAGAAAGCCATTGTCAAAGTCACAGTTGACACCTAATGCCAAACATTACAGAAAGTCATTGTCAAAGTCACAGTTGACACCTACAGGCAAACATTACAGAAAGCAATTGTCAAAGTCACAGTTGACACCTAATGCCAAACATTAAAGAAAGTCATTGTCAAAGTCACAGTTGACACCTACAGGCAAACATTACAGAAAGCCATTGTCAAAGTCACAGTTGACACCTACAGGCAAACATTACAGAAAGCCATTGTCAAAGTCACAGTTGACACCTAATGCCAAACATTACAGAAAGCCATTGTCAAAGTCACAGTTGACACCTATGGGCAAACATTACAGAAAGCCATTGTCAAAGTCACAGTTGACACCTACAGGCAAACATTACAGAAAGCCATTGTCAAAGTCACAGTTGACACCTACAGGCAAACATTACAGAAAGCCATTGTCAAAGTCACAGTTGACACCTACAGGCAAACATTACAGAAAGCCATTGTCAAAGTCACAGTTGACACCTACAGGCAAACATTACAGAAAGCCATTGTCAAAGTCATAGTTGACACCTACAGGCAAACATTACAGAAAGCCATTGTCAAAGTCACAGTTGACACCTACAGGCAAACATTACAGAAAGCCATTGTCAAAGTCACAGTTGACACCTACAGGCAAACATTACAGAAAGCCATTGTCAAAGTCATAGTTGACACCTACAGGCAAACATTACAGAAAGCCATTGTCAAAATTTCAGTTCAAATTAAAGAAATGTTTGGTGGGTTTTTTTGCTCGGCGGGGGGCGGACGGAGAGATGAATCCAACTATTCCATCCACCCTGAAAGAGAGAGATGAATCAAAATATTCCATCCACCCTGAAAAAGAGAGATGAATCCAACTATTCCATCCACCCTGGGGGTAGGGGGGGGAGGACAAAGAGATGAATCCAACTATTCCATCCACCCTGAAAGAGAGAGATGAATCCAACTATTCCATCCACCCTGAAAGAGAGAGATGAATCCAACTATTCCATCCACCCTGAAAGAGAGAGATGAATCCAACTATTCCATCCACCCTGGGGGTAGGGGGGGGCGGACAAAGAGATGAATCCAACTATTCCATCCACCCTGAAAGGAAAGGTGGGGGTGTTAATGTAGGAGATTTGAGTGCAGCTCCTGGTAGTGTTGGTTGCTGCATCCATATACTGGCATCTGTGCAACAGTTGGGGAAGCGATGTTGGTTGCTGCATCCATATACTGGCATCTGTGCAACAGTTGGGGAAGCGATGTTGGTTGCTGCATCCATATACTGGCATCTGTGCAACAGTTGGGGAAGCGATGTTGGTTGCTGCATCCATATACTGGCATCTGTGCAACGGTGGTTGGGGAAGCAATGTAGTTGCTGCATCCATATACTGGCATCTGTGCAACGGTTGGGGAAGCAATGTTGCTATTCTAACAGCTCCTAGCAGATGCCAGGGCAGCCTTGAAGCTTTCGACCGATGTCGAGTTCACATTGGCATTGTCCAGGTGTTTTCAAGTGAGTATTGTGCGTGGGAAGAATGATTGTTCATATTGCACTGTGTTACACAGAGGCACAGTGAAGCATTTGCTATTGTTTCGGGTGTAATTGTTTATGGGGTCAGTGGTGAAGTCAGTGTTCAGTGAGTTTGGCTCTAATCAATCGACCGTGCTTCTGTGGGGTGAGATATGTGTTTGCTAGTATGGCCGGCACCAGCCCCATTACCACTTTATATAAGAATATTAGGCGGAGCTTTTCTCGTCTGTCTGTAAGGGTGGGGATGTCAAATCTTTTTAAGAGGCCAGCTACGAAGCAAGAAGTGGTGGATTTGTAGTCACGTGCGATGAAGCGCTCACGTGCGATGAAGCGCTCACGTGCGATGAAGCGCTCACGTGCGATGAAGCGCTCACGTGCGATGAAGCGCTCACGTGCGATGAAGCGTACTGCATTACGTTGGATTCGCTCTATCTTGTCCAGATCTTGCTTTAGGTGTGGGTGCCAGATGACTGCACCCTATTCTAGAAGTGACGGATGAGTGCAAGATAGGCATTTCATTTGTGTGGTGCTTATTCGGGGGGAGGGGGGGGGAGGGGGGCTAGGGAGAATGTGAGTACACAAGGAACATATGTGAGTATACATTCTGCCATATTTATCCTGAAATTATGACTTTCTATATATAGCCAGTTTATATATATAATGATGCAAACTGCCACCTAAAATAACTCAAATCCATGTCTCATTATTTTTTAAGGCTTTGAAAATATCGCAGCAAAATTTTGTAACTATTTCATACCATTGCTTGGTGTTTTCACAAATGAACTTGATAGATATGGCAACAGTAATATTTAACAAATTGACAACTTAAATCGATGCGGGCCTTTGTATGTTCCATGTATGTGACATAATTGCTTTGTTCAGCTAGACTACTAGTTCCTAAACATTTTGGGTTCTCGGGACCCTTGCTAAATCCAGTTTCTTTTCCCAGGGGCCCTATGTGAAATTCTAACAGATGTTCTTCAGAATAGTCATATTATGTAGGTCAATAAGGATAAATACACCTCATATGTAGGTCAATAATAAGAAATAAACCAAATATGTAGGTCAATAAGTATAAATAAACAACATATATAGGTCAATAAGTGCAATCTAATAATAAATAATAGGAGCTATTGTAAACAGTAATTCCTCAGGTGAGTTATTGGTTTGCCCCAATCAACTAGGTGTCCTGTACTTTCACATATAATTGAAATAAAATTACGAAAATAGTGTATTATTTTACAGTGCCCTTGTGAGCCATCTTTATCACCACTATCCTTATCACCACCATCTTTATCACCACAATCCTTATTACCACCATCCTTATCACCCCTATCCTTATCACCATTATCCTTATCACCACAATCCTTGTCAACACTATTTTTATCACCACCATCCTTATCACCAACATCCTTATCATCACTATCCTTATCATCACTATCCTTATCACCACTATCCTTATCACCACTATCCTTATCACCATTATCCTTATCACCACCATCCTTATCACCATTTTTATCACCCTTATCTTTATTACCCTTATCTTTATCACCACCATCCTTATCACCACTATCCTTATCACCACTATCCTTATCACCATTATTGTTATCAACACCATCCTTATCACCATTTTTATCACCCCTATCTTTATCACCACTATCCTTCTCAGCACCATCCTTATCACCACTATCCTTATCACCACTATCCTTATCACCACTATCCTTATCACCACTATCCTTATCAACACCATCCTTATCACCATTTTTATCATCCCTATCTTTATCACCACTATCCTTCTCAGCACCATCCTTATCACCACTATCCTTATCACCATTATCCTTATCACCATTATCCTTATCACCACTATCCTTATCACCATTATCCTTATCAACACCATCCTTATCACCATTTTTATCACCCCTATCTTTATCACCACTATCCTTCTCAGCACCATCCTTATCACCACTATCCTTATCACCATTATCCTTATCACCATTATCCTTATCACCACTATCCTTATCACCACCATCTTTATTACCACCATCCTTATCACCACTATCCTTATCACCACTATCCTTATCACCACTATCCATACCACCACCATCTTTGTCACCACCATCCTTATCACAATCTAGACATGAGAACTTCCTATTTAACAAGAGTACAATCTAGACACTGACTTGGTAAGTGTGCTAACGCCCCTTGTTGGCAGTTTTCAAAGCGGATGTCGTCAAGGTTGACAGTCCCCAGCTCCTTGTTGGCTATGGAAGCATTCTGAGCACTGACAAATGCCTGACGCAATACACAAATGATGCAATGCAGACAGATATTGTGGCAAGTTAAGTACATACTATATGTTGTATTATACGTCATGAAACAAGATCAATCACAAAAGGAATGTTGAAATATATATCAAGTAACAACTTGAATAACAAAATGAATGTTGTAATATACATCATGAAGCAACTTGAATAACAAAATGAATATTGTAATATATGTCATGAAACAACTTGAAACAAAAAAAATGAACATATTGATTTATGAACTGGATCTTGTCAAAACAAAGCCAGGCTGATGATGTACATTTAACTAACATACCTTGTACGATGTATCATTGTATTGTCCTACCTGAAAGCCAGCTGGGAGAGCTCCTATGTGGTAGGAGTACTTGACCCATTGACTCAGTGGTCTGTTGGAGCCAATCTTCACAGAGGTGGATGTTACAACAGGCTTGAAAGGATCGGATCCATTTCTAAGTCCAAATGTGATATTACCTTATGTGGATGACGAAAGAAATGTCAAAATAGTAGTGGCAAGCAAGACAGTAGAACACGTGGATGGCATTAGGACATGACATGTAAAAAAACCTGAGGTGAATCGGCAATTATTTACTTGTCACAGAAATGGCTCATAATCATGGCTTATCAACATGACTCATAATCATGGCTCATCATCATGGCTCATCATCATGGCAGATCATCATGGCTCATCATCATGGCTCATCATCATGGCTCATAATCATGACTCATCATCATGGCAGATCATCATGGCTCATCATCATGGCTCATCATCATGGCAGATCATCATGGTTCATCATCAGGGTTCATCATCATGGTTCATCATCATGGTTCATCATCATGGTTCATCATCATGGTTCATCATCATGGTTCATCATCATGGTTCATCATCATGGTTCATCATCATGGTTCATCATCATGGTTCATCATCATGGTTCATCATCATGGTTCATCATCATGGTTCATCATCATGGTTCATCATCATGGTTCATCATCATGGTTCATCATTATGGCTTATCAACATGGCTCATCATGATGGCTCAGAATTTCTCTAATATGGCATTTGGTTTTTAAAAAATATAGATATGAAAATATTTCTTTTACTTACATTGTCCAACTATAATTACAATCATAGTGCAGTCATAATGAAATCATAATACAATCATATTACAATTATAGTACAATCATAGTGCAGTCATATTACAATCATAATGCAGTCATATTACAATCATAGTTCAACCATGGTACAATCATACTACAATCATACTACAATCATAGTATAATTAAAGTGAAATCATAGGACTATCCTAGCACAATCCTAGTACAATCATAGTACAATCATAGTTCAATCATACTACAATCATACTACAATCATACTACAATCATAGTACAATCATACTACAATCATAGTACAATCATACTACAATCATAATTCAGTCATAGTACAATCATAGTGCAATCATAGTGCAATCATACTACAATCATAGTACAATCATACTACAATCATAGTACAATCATACTACAATCATAGTACAATCATACTACAATCATAGTACAATCATACTACAATCATACTACAATCATACTACAATCATAGTACAATCATAGTACAATCATACTACAATCATAGTACAATCATACTACAATCATAGTACAATCATACTACAATCATAGTACAATCATACTACAATCATACTACAATCATACTACAATCATAGTACAATCATCAAGCTTTCTACTGAAAGAACAAACTATAACTGACTAAAAGACTTCTCCCCAACAAAACAAGACTTGACACCTCAAGATTCACTCCCAAAACAAGACTTGACACCTCAAGATTCACTCCCAAAACAAGACTTGACACCTCAAGATTCACTCCCAAAACAAGACTTGACACCTCAAGATTCACTCCCAAATCAAGACTTGACACCTCAAGATTCACTCCCAAAACAAGGCTTGACACCTCAAGATTCACTCCCAAAACAAGACTTGACACCTCAAGATTCACTCCCAAAACAAGACTTGACACCTCAAGATTCACTCCCAAAACAAGACTTGACACCTCAAGATTCACTCCCAAAACAAGACTTGACACCTCAAGATTCACTCCCAAAACAAGACTTGACACCTCAAGATTCACTCCCAAAACAAGACTTGACACCTCAAGATTCACTCCCAAAACAAGACTTGACACCTCAAGATTCACTCCCAAAACAAGACTTGACACCTCAAGATTCACTCCCAAAACAAGACTTGACACCTCAAGATTCACTCACATGTCATCCAATATAACAAGGAACCTTCAACAAAGAATCCAGCGTTTATAACACAGCACTCAAGCCAATATACAACAAGCAACACTATCATGTCATAATCCTTATTTGACACTATAGATAATTTCACTACTCCATGGGACTTAATCACGTAGCAACTGAATCACAACACAGTATGGTGTGTTCCCATCCTTGGACTGTATAGTTACTTACTAGTTTTGTCAGATCTACCAGAGACTGGTTCATCTCTACACTATTCTATTTGTCTCATATCTACCAGGCACTGGTTCATCCCTAGACTATTCCAATTAATGTTTTCATCTGGTTTCATTTATTTTTTTTATTTTGGTGAAAATATTTATTTGAACTTTCTATCTTGCTATTTTGATGATGCTGAACACAAAAGAAGGGCATTTCCCTAGAAATAAACCATATTTCTATAAAAGGTATTTTAAAACGAACTGATCCTTACCATTGGTTAGGGCCCCTTGTCTGTATAAATAGACAGTCATGGAGCAGTCAGCACCCGTGGCAGGCATAGTTGGCCCAATCAACAGGGCAGGGAGCTGTGCATCTCCAAGTCCTTCAGACACTGTCAGGTATTGCCCTGGTCCGGTCAAAAGTAGCTTTTAAATTTGTTCAATGGGTTGGTCATGAGGAAACTATTATGTTGAGATTTATTGGTCAAATTTAATTTCAAATTTTCAGATATTCATTTCAAATAATTGATCAGATATTGAGGTCAAATAATTGATCAGATATTCAGGTCAAATAATTGATCAGATATTCATTTCAAATAATTGATCAGATATTTGAGGTCAAATAATTGATCAGATATTCAGGTCAAATAATTGATCAGATATTCAGGTCAAATAATTGATCAGATATTCAGGTCAAATAATTGATCAGATATTTGAGGTCAAATAATTGATCAGATATTCAGGTCAAATAATTGATCAGATATTCAGGTCAAATAATTGATCAGATATTCAGGTCAAATAATTGATCAGATATTCAGGTCAAATAATTGATCAGATATTCAGGTCAAATAATTGATCAGATATTTGAGGTCAAATAATTGATCAGATATTCAGGTCAAATAATTGATCAGATATTCAGGTCAAATAATTGATCAGATATTCAGGTCAAATAATTGATCAGATATTCAGGTCAAATAATTGATCAGATATTCAGGTCAAATAATTGATACTGTGTGACACTTTTAGTTAACATCTGAGTGTTGTGATAAAAGTGCTGACCTTGACCTGGTTTTTGCAAGGTATGTTCTTGTAAAGGTTCAGTTCCATTATCTGTATGGACAAGACTCCACATAAAGTTGCCAATGCTCTCATCCTGCCAGCCACAGGCATCCACCTCAAATGTGCAGGAACCTACAGGAATCATGGCACACAGATTATGATACAAACAGAGATCATAATACAAACAGAGAACATGATACAAACAGAGATCATGATACAAACAGACATGATGATACAAACAGACATTATGATAAAAACAGACATTATGAAAAAAGACATCATGATACAAACAGATATTATGATACAAATAGACGTTATGATACAAATAGACAATATGATACAAACAGACATTATGATACAAATAGACACTATGATACAAACAGACATGATGATACAAACAGACATTATGATACAAATAGACATTACAATACAAAAAGATATCATGATACAAACAGACATTATGATACAAAATAGACATTGTCATACAATAAGATATTATGATACAAAAAGATATTATGATACAAACAGACATTATGATAATAACAGATATGATATAAACAGATCATCTCCTCAAACATATTTCAGATGCATAGGTTTGACCAAGACTCTTCAAACATACATTTGGGCATTGGTCAGTTGAGCATTTTGATAAACTTGGACAAATTAAAACACTCCTCAATGATAAGGTTTGCCACACGAATTCCAACTTTAAGGGACATGGGATCTACAGGGGGTCTTCATGGGATCTACAGGGGGTCTTCAGGGGGTCTTCATGGGATCTACAGGGGGTCTTCAGGGGGTCTTCATGGGATCTACATGGGATCTACAGGGGGTCTTCATGGGATCTACATGGGCTCTACAGGGGGTCTTCATGGGATCTCCATGGGATCTACAGGGGGTCTTCATGGGATCTACAGGGGGTCTCCATGGGATCTACAGGGGGTCTCCATGGTATCTACATGGGATCTATAGGGGGTCTTCATGGGATCCACATGGGATCTACAGGGGGTCTTCAATGGGATCTACATGGGATCTACAGGGGGTCTTCATGGGATCTAAAGGGAATCTACATGGGATCAACATGGGTCTACAAGGGATCAACAGGGTTCTACAAGGGATCTACATGGGTTTTCATAGGGTCTATAAAAATACTGATGAAGCAATCTTACGTCTAATGCCAAATAGAACAAATAGAAAATAGAACAAGGTAAATTATAAAATTCTTTAATTCTAAAATACTAGAAAGGCTGATTCCATATGATACTGTTTATTCTGGGGTTCAAAAGAAATTGAATAGCCAGACCTACCACATTCCTTTTCATCAGAGCCATCATCACACTGCGAGATAAAGTCACAAACATGACTTTGATTGATACACTGAAAAGATCCAGTGGCACACTGGAATTCACTTTGACTGCATCTGGGTGAAGACGTAGGTCCCACTGTTCCTTCTGACAAAGATTCTATAAAGTGAACCCAATTCATGACTGTTAGGATTGATGCCAGCAAAGGAGGGTGTGGGCGTATGATGACTGTTAGGATTGATGCCAGCAAAGGAGGGTGTGGGCGTATGATGCCAGCAAAGGAGGGCGTGGGCGTATGATGCCAGCAAAGGAGGGCGTGGGCGTATGATGCCAGCAAAGGAGGGCGTGGGCGTATGATGCCAGCAAAGGAGGGCGTGGGCGTATGATGCCAGCAAAGGAGGGCGTGGGCGTGTGATGCCAGTAAAGGAGGGCGTGGGCATGTTTTGAATGATCAAAAACAATCTTTCATAATAATGGAACTTTAAAATGATATTTTTTTAATGCTTAGTTCTGTGGGTTAATGTAAAAAGTATCACTGTACACTATCTGGCAAGTCAGCTTACAATATCACTGTACACTCTGTGGCAAGTCAGATTACAATATCCCTATACACATTCTGTGGCAATTCAGCTCACAATATCCCTGTACACTATCTGGCAAGTCAGCTTACAATATCGCTGTACACTATCTGGCAAGTCAGCTCACAATATCCCTGTACACTACCTGGTAAGTCAGCTTACAATATCCCCATACACTATCTGGCAAGTCGGCTTACAATATCCCTGTACACTATCTGGCAAGTCAGCTCACAATATCCCTGTACACTATCTGGTACTATGAGAACTCTGATAGTACTGCTATAGTAAAGTGTAACTATTACTTTGAGAACTCTGATAGTACTGCTATATTACAACTATTNGAGGGTGTGGGCGTTTGATGCGAGCAAAGGAGGGTGTGGGCGTCTGATGCCAGCAAAGGAGGGCGTGGGGGTATGATGCCAGCAAAGGAGGGCGTGGGCGTATGATGCCAGCAAAGGAGGGCGTGGGCGTATGATGCCAGCAAAGGAGGGTGTGGGCGTATGATGCCAGCAAAGGAGGGTGTGGGCGTATGATGCCAGCAAAGGAGGGCGTGGGCGTATGATGCCAGTAAAGAAGGGCGTGGGCGTGTGATGCCAGCAAAGGAGGGCGTGGGCGTGTGATGCCAGTAAAGGAGGGCGTGGGCATGTTTTGAATGATCAAAAACAATCTTTCATAATAATGGAACTTTAAAATGATATTTTTTTAATGCTTAGTTCTGTGGGTTAATGTAAAAAGTATCACTGTACACTATCTGGCAAGTCAGCTTACAATATCACTGTACACTCTGTGGCAAGTCAGATTACAATATCCCTATACACATTCTGTGGCAATTCAGCTCACAATATCCCTGTACACTATCTGGCAAGTCAGCTTACAATATCGCTGTACACTATCTGGCAAGTCAGCTCACAATATCCCTGTACACTACCTGGTAAGTCAGCTTACAATATCCCCATACACTATCTGGCAAGTCGGCTTACAATATCCCTGTACACTATCTGGCAAGTCAGCTCACAATATCCCTGTACACTATCTGGTACTATGAGAACTCTGATAGTACTGCTATAGTAAAGTGTAACTATTACTTTGAGAACTCTGATAGTACTGCTATATTACAACTATTAATTTGAAAACTCTGATAGTACTGCTTTAGTACATATATTTACTTTGAGAACTTTGATAATACTGTTATAATACAACTGTTAATTCGAGAACTCTGATAGTACTGTTATAGTTTAACTGTTTCCACCCCTTATTTATAAATTTATCCCCTGTAGACAATGAATGGCACGTTAGATTTCAAATTCTCATTGACACAATGTCTCCATGTTCCCAATGAACCAAGTTACAATATTTTACAAACATTCAATGCCATGCTAGAAAAGACATCTGTGAATGTCATGTGTGAAATTATGTTTTGCTAGGACACACTCTGTAAATGTCATGTGTAAACTTACGGTTGGCCAGGACACACTGTGGTGTAAAGTGATGTGTAAACTTACGGTTGGCCAGGACACACTCTGGTGTAAAAGTGATGTGTAAACTTACGGTTGGCTAGGACACACTCTGGTGTAAAAAGTGTGTAAACTTACGGTTGGCCAGGACACACTCGGGTGTAAAAGTGATGTCATCCAAACCAATATTTAATGAAGACAGTCCTAGTACTTTCCCTTGTATCACAACCTACATGTTAAATAAAACAAAGACAGTCCTGGTACTTTCCCTTGTATGACAACCTACATTTTTAATAAAAAAACGGGAATCCTTTTAGCGAATTGAATGATAAAAAAAACCTTGAGTTCTGGCCAAGGTGACCAGGAGCAACCCCATCAGCATTAACATTGTATCATAATAGCATTTTAAACAAATAGCTCTAGTGGTAATAAAATAGAACATTGGCACCGGTCATTATTACTCCATCTCAAACCTGTCCCCACAAGGGACGATACGTTCAACATTTGTTAAATGATGCCCAGCATTTTTTACAGGATTTTCCACCAATAGCCATAGTTTTTATTTTTAATATGTCTTTTGTAGAACTGTTGATGAAACACTTTACTCTTTGATGTGCTTCGGGAGTATTTTTATGAGTAAATAATTACAACAAATACTACAACAATGTCCGACCTGGAACTTTTCTGCTGATATGAGCTCAAGACTGTGATACACCCAAGTGCTTTCAAATCCTTCCTTGACCTCAAGTCTGTTGCTCCAATCACCTTTGAGGGATGTACGCACACTTACTGTCAGGTCAGCCGAGCTGGCACCATACATGAACAGTGCAAATCTCATCTAGGAATACACATTGGATTCTAATACATGTTTGCAGCTGACATGTTTGCTCACGTATTTTATAGATTGACACACACACAAAATCTTTCAACATACAACATATGAAATGCCACGACCATTCTCTTTTGTATTTAGTCAGAAGTGGTGTTATACTGTTAACTGATACTGTATGAAATTACCCAACATTACCCAACATTACCCAACATCCGCCGTGTGAAGGAGCAAAAAAAGGACTTAGAAGTCTTGCAGTTTGACCAGACTTGTGTCCGGCAGTGTCACACAGCAAATAATGACCTGCAAGATATGTGACATGTCATTGAGACATTCACAAAGTGAACATTGCACAATTTTAATAAACATTAATACAGCTCAATATGGTTCCTACGCTAACTTGTCTCCACTAACTTTGTTCTACTAACTTTTTTCCACTAACTTTGTTCTACTAACTTGTTTCCATAAACTTTGTTCTACTAACTTGTTTCCACTTTGTTCTACTCATTTGTTTCAATTAGCTCTACTAATTTGTTTCCATTAGCCTTGTTGTACTAATTTGTTTCCACTAACTTTATTCTACTAACTTGTTTCCATTAGCTTTGTTCTACTAATTTGTTTCCACTAACTTTGTTCTACTAATTTGTTTCCACTACCTTTGTTCTACTAATTTGTTTCCACTACCTTTGTTCTACTAACTTGTTTCCATTAGCTTTGTTATACTAATTTTTTTCCACTAACTTTGTTCTACTAAATTTGTATCGCCTGTACTAGCCCATATAACAGATATGAACTTGCACTATTTTCCTACATTCTCCTGTCCAAAGGCTTTTGCTATAACTTCATGATAAACTAGCCTAGATATTTAAGTGTTTTTTTTATTCTTTTGGCGGCCAGTTAATTTTTCTTTTGTGGCCAGGTACGGGTCGTGAGTCTGCGTTGGGGAAATGCTGCTATCACTATTAAATCCTATCATATAGACTTCATCTACAACATTTGGTTCATCTACAACATTTGGTTCATGGATATCTTCAAGATTAGAAATAAGCATACCAAAGTGTGTTCCAAGCGTGTGATCACGGCGAGGACCATTGTACAGACTGACGCCTTGACCCTGGTTTAGCGTCCAATCAAAATCATCAGATCTATCCTGTTCCCAGTTCCCTAAGCTGTACTCAAAGTTGTCCTGTAGATATGAGCCTGGGAACCAAATGAAACATACGTTGAAATGTATTAGATTAGATTAATATGTTATTAGGCTCTTGTGCGGGGATACTGATCTTCCATCGAGCCCCTCCCCAGATGGCAAATAAGGGAAAGCACACGAAATGTAGCGGAAAATTATTGGTATTAAAATTTTCAATTTGAACATACAAGATTATAAGATAACATAAGATAATATTCTTTTATTGATCCAAATAAATGGAAATGTTATTTGATTGCCTTATACATTTTCAGCACAAAAATAAAACAATTTGAACACAAGACATTTAAAATAAATTATTTCAAACAGCCATTCAGTGAGTTCTCTTAGCAAAATCGGGGACTTATTAGTTCTCATTCAGATGTGTGACTTCAGAGGAAGCATGCCGGTATATTCGTACAGATTGGGGAACAAAAGAATTTTTATATCGGTCAGTCCTCGCCCTGATGGAAAGAATTCGTCCCGAACGGCCCGATCCTAAGTATCTAGGATGAAGAGGGTGGGATGTATCATCCAAAATGTGTTTAGTTTTGCAAAAATCTTTCTTCAAATAGTTCTTCAAATGAAGGATGTTTAGTTTGTGTTATGCTGACTGGCTGGAAATAGACATTGTAAATTGAGTAACTCGTAATTTATACAATAAAGTTATTACACTATTAATGGACTGGATGTTAAAAAAAGAAAAAATTTTTTCTAAAATATAATCCAAAAATGTCAATTTGGAAAATAACCATTTTGAAAATCTCCAATCTGAAAATGTCCATTCGGAAAATGCCCATTTTGATAATCTCCTATCTGGTTACTTACTACATATAGAGACCAGCTCATCACTGCCATCAAAACAGTCGTTGCTAAAGTCACATATCATCTTTTCAGGAATACATGACCCACTTGTCTTGCACTTGAACTGCTTGGCGTCACACAGTTTTATCACATTTTCTGAGAGAAGAGAGAGTACATTAGTAGGGTAAATAGTAGAATACATAGCAGGGTAAATAGTAGTATAAATCGCAGGGAAAATAGTAGGATCCATGGTAGGGTACACAGTAGGGTAAATAGTAGGACCAATAGTAAGATAAAAATTATTATGTGGGGAGGGTGGGGGGCTGTAGCAAACAATTTTTTTTATCAAGCAGTAAAGAAAAGATTTTTGACTAGACAGCCTTTACTAAAGAAAGGTGACTTACACCATATTACATCTAGCATTAATATCACAAAATATTAAGATCACACAATCTGACATTTTACCATTGAAACTCACCCGTGTAATTGCAATCCCTGAATTGGACATTGTCCACCGCAATGGTTTGTGTGTTGGCCAACTTATGGGCTCTGAAATGAACCTGCGACACAGAACACATTGAAAGACACGGCAGACCTCCAATGGGTGGGGCCAGACTATTCATTGTTACAAATCAATAAAAGTCTGGATAGTTCAGGCACAGTTTATGGACCAGAAATAAAATAAATTAATATCAGGGGAGCACTACCACCACTACTACCACTACCGCCACTACTACCACCACTACCACCACTACCACCACTACTACCACTACTACCACCACTACCACCACTACCACCACTACTACCACTACTACCACTACTACCACTACCACCACTACCACCACTACTACCACTACCACCACTACCGCCACTACTGCCACTACCGCCACTACTGCCACCACTACCACCACTACCACCACTACTACCACTACCACCACTACTACCACTACTACCACTACCACCACTACTACCACTACCACCACTACTACCACTACCACCACCACTACCACTACCACCACCACCACCACTACCACCACCACTACCACCACCACCACCACTACCACTACCACCACCACCACCACTACCACCACAACCACCACTACTCACACCACC